>MKGM01000034.1:9512-34321 GCA_002018265.1 Ceratocystis harringtonii | reverse complement strand
GGGGGGGGTATAATACGTGTAGGGCGGTTGTTGGAGTTTTTGTCTGGTTTTGTCTGGTTTGCGTAGAGTCCGCCTGCAGCCCGACTTTCCGTGTGGTCTGAGTGAAGAAATAGATTGGTGGTGACAAGTTAAAGCGAGAGGCTGGACTTAAGCATGAGGATATGGTATATGCATCACTGCAGGGCCAGGGGGTGTTCCTTCAGAAGGCTTTTGGAAGCAGAGCTGTTCGTGGTTGATCGAATGTAGAAGGTTGTGAAGGGATTAGTTGGTTTTAGTTATTCTGTAGGCGTAAGGCATAGGCGTCGTTGGAACTGGCGTTGAAGCGGTGTAAGGCGTAGGTGTAGTAGGCCTAATGATGCAGCTATGTTGTGTGTGGGCTTTTTTTCTGCAGCCAATTGGCACGACGAAACAACACATATATGGACGACGCTACACACCGAAAGTTACCAGTCAGCTAGGAAGAAATACTAGAGAGGAGGACAGCAGCAGCAGCGTAGAGAAGCAAAGAAAAAGCCTTCTTGGCTTTTAGTGGAAGGAGGAAACAAGCCCTGATTGATCAGCAGCACAAGGGCCAAAATAAAGAAAAGAAGAGGAAAGATGTAGTAGACAAAGAGCGAAACGAAGCAACAAGGTGAGCAGGAAGAGGCGGCGTCGACGGCGGCGGAAAGGAGGGAAAAAAATTAATAGAGATAAAATAAGTAGAGGCCAATATTAGATTTACCGGCTTTTTTTTTCTTTTTCTTTTTTTTTTTCGTTAGTAGATGCTTAAAGCTAGAGGCTACTTTGGATGGATGGTGAAGCCGCAGAAGCTGAAGAAGAGAGGGCGGCAAAAGAGGGATGCAAAGGTTATCAAATAATTCGGAGTTACAATGCATCAAAATAACGAGGCGTTAAGTTTGATTCGGACAAAGAAGTAAAGAATATATACACAAGAGAAAGCGAAAAGAAGAACAAGAGAAGACGAAGAAATTTCGTAGGGCCATAACCAAGAATAAAAAGAAGGGCTAAATGAAGGAGAAGCCGAAGACAGAAGGAACGGTTTGTTCGCCGAGTAACTTCCCAAGAGACAAAGACGCCTCAAATAAAACCACAGCGACGACCAGGACGGGACACAATAGGACAGGCTGCTACATAAGGGGGCATGTAGTTGTATGTATGCGAACATACTCGCAATGTACGAAACTACCAAGATACAAAGATACAAAGATACAAAGATACAAGCAGAGCAACATAGAGTCAAAAGAGGAAGGACCCGCGTATACAAACTAGGAAGTTGCACCTTTTCTTATCAAGCCACACACATACACACATGAAAGAGAGACTGAAGCAGCGAGCGGTGTATTCGAGGCAGCCAGGCCAGGCCGGCAAAGAACTATAAAAAATAAGAATAGTGTAAAAAGGGACAACAAGCAGGTGACTCTACTGCATGCGCAAGACTATAATCAGTAAAAATAGAAAACCAAGTCAGAAGTCGGCCTTCTCGTCGCTTTTATCAACTTAGTGCGGCGTGTTCCTGCCGGTGGCAACTACTCTCTCTAAATATTGTGTCAGTTCCTTTTTGGGACAACAAGCTTGCCATGATTTGCCCGTGGAGCTTGGCGGAAGGGAACATGGTATTTGGGTACTTGGGTACTTGGGCGTTGGCCCAGATGACCGTCTCTTCACCAACATAAGAGAGACACGCTCACGTAGAGCGGGGGAAAATGATCAATGCACACGGACATACTACGTACACAAAGAGCTACCCAGCGAAGGCGCGCGGATATAAAGGGCAAGAGGCGTTCCTTCAAGGGCAGGAAAGCCATAGCCAGAGCATTGCTCCGTCTGAGTCAGTGTCTTGATTTGCAAAGCCGCAGTAGACATCGCACAAGCCGCTAATAGAAAACGACTTAAAGCCTGATTACATGTTTGTATGCCCCCCCCCACAATATAGCCACAGATAACTGCATCGGGTGGTGTGTAAGTACATACTTGTATTACACAGGGTGCACGAGTGCAGCCAGCAACACACGTTCATATTCACGCATTCGAAGATTCACATGCCCATACTTGGACTCGTGGCTATTCTTTTTTTTCCATTACATAAGATCATTGAGTATTTTCACGCCTCTTGTGCCTTCTTCAGGACTAAAACCCCTCAAATCAATCTTACAGTCAAGTTTCAAAGTCCACGTATACGATGCAATCATTGCGAGTAGACCCAGAAGGACCAAAGCCTAGATTGACCACTATTCATATATCCCAAAACAGTCATTTCTACAGCAAGCCGTGTCGTGTCTTGGGGATCAGTAGCAGCCTTCTGTTTAGTTGTTTGTCAATCATGGGCGTAATGAGAAATCAACCAGGCCTTCATACATGGACTTAGCTTCATATTGCGTACTCACATACACACTCACACACATAGGACACGTCTCTCCATCCTCTTCCTCTGTACTTGCGGTCAGCAGCTTCATCATCAACAGGCTTGTCCACGAGGGATTGAGGAGGGACTCTTCTATCTGAGGCAAGATATGCAATCCCATCCGGCCCTTGAGCAGCTGGAAGCCCATCCGATCCGCTACTTGCTTCGGCCTCCTCGCCTCGGTGTCTTGTCACAACCAACGACTACAGCACGTTGCGCACATACACACAGCTACATAAGCTATACATGTCCATATCTGTGCGTAAAGCAAAATGCTTGTCCCCTGAATAGTGATGACCCAACCTCACCTTGAAGCCGTCGAGTGCTTGCTACATGGGCCCAGTGCTGAGGCATACGGCCCGAAATCTTACCATGTGGCAATAAATAAAGTCTCTGCTACGCTAGATAATTTATCACGGACCTAAACGCTGTCGACGGCAATAAAACAAGAGGCTTCCAATTTGCACCACCCAGATCCTGTGTGTAAAAATGGGGTTTTCTTTTCTTTTTTGTGGCTTAAGGTAGCAAATAAACCACATTCAAAGGGCCAAGGATCATTGGCAAAGTTTGTTCGTCAAAGGTATAACCTGGTAGAAGGATACCAGGCTTCCAAATGCATCCTAGCCCCAAACAGCAAAAATTAGCTTCCTTTGTGTAGGCTCTATTTGTGTTCTTTCGTAAGGTGTTTCCTACGCTTTGCCTTTATTCCATTCCTCAACTCAGGGCCAGTGCCAAATAAAAGAGAAGGAGAACAAAGCGGCTGTGTTGCACGATACAGGTTCTTGCAGCCGCGTCATCTGGTTGTTATGGGCTGTGATCAACATGATGAGTGCGTACACAGAGCACATGAAAGCGCTTCTATGCGCAGTAATGTAGTAATCAGTGTCCGCCGCAGTTCGTATCGTACTGCGTGCGGATGCTTAGCTTAGCTGGAGCAATATAAGCTGAAGCTCTGCCTGCATCGCTGTTTAACTGCGTAGTGTGTGTGGTGTGTACCGTGTAGTGCATTCAACACCGGAGAAAGGAGAGACAAGTCTCGGGCCAACCACAATCACCCAACACCAAAGTCTGGCCTCTACCTCCCTATTCGTCATCCGGTGCAAAAAGTCCAGATGCTCTGATTTTCTCGCAGCTTTTTGTCTCAGACAACAGAGTTCCATTGTTTCCTCCAGGCCAGTCCAGTTGGTCAGGTTGCAGAACCGCTGCCTGCTCACAGCAAAGCCAGCCTCCTATCCCCCTCCCCTTCTTTAAGCCATCCTCCATAGGCCCTCTCTCGCATTTTCCCAGTCATACAAAGTTGCCGCCTGAATCCCAGAAGCCTAAATCTTCAAAATGGCAAAAAGGTGATAAAAAAAGCAAATAGAAAGGATGGCGAGGACGCAAACGAGGAGGAGAACTCGAAAATTAAATGCACAGCACGCAAAACGCAGTCTCGGACAGGGGCTACCCATGGCTCTCAGCCCACCTTACAGGCATAGAAGCTTCTGTAACAAGAGCTAGCTCTGCCCTGCTGGCCCTGCTAGCCCTGCTGCTGCCAGCCCTGGAGTGGGGGAAACCTGCGCCTAGACTGAGGGCCAGGCCAGGAACCGAATCCCATGGGTAACAAACTATCAGGGCATGCATAAACAGCTCTCGAGTTGTTCTACGCCCTGCATACCAGCCCAATTAAACAACCCATCCTTCTAGCCCTTTTCGTCCTTTGCGATCCTTTTTGTGCTGTCGACTAGCAGTGGCGTTGGCTTAGGCTCAGCTGCTGCTGTTGTTCGCAGCTGTCGTTGGTCTTTCTCCCATTTCCTTCTGTATTCTGCCCTATGCTTCCCTTGTCTCTCTGGGGGGCGACAAGTTTGCTGGTGATATTAGGCAAGCTATGATGTCATATTGCCATCTCAGGAGGGGCCAGCTCTAGTTGTTTGTCTTGAGAGACTCGGGCCAAGATGACATGTATACAAGCAGCCAGCCTGTGTCTACAAAAAGGAAGGCCACAGCCAAACACCCACGCCATTCAACTGATGGGCGGGGTGAGCAGCTTGTTATCCAGACCTGCATGTCAGCAAGCAGCCCCCTATGTTGCACTTTGTCGCTCTGTTGTTCAGGCTATGCTACTTGCTCACCGTTGCCCCCAATGGTCAATCAAGTCAATCAGCTTATGTACAGCGCGCAGAGTGATACGCCCGGATACAAGCTGGTATACCAATATATGCAAAACCAGGCATGAATAACACCAAGAAGAGAAGAATCCAAGATCCTAAATAGCACTGACGTGGTGGTCAGGGTTAACCCCAAGCCTCAGCAGTAATTACAAGGGTTGTTGCGACAGGCTACTAAACATAGTAATTATGGGTGCCCAAAACAATGCCGACTGGTTGGCGCCATCTCTCACTACGCAAGGTAGGCATTCTAGATGATTCTCGTTCTTTTCGTTGTTAAGACATGGAAATTGCTTTTTGTGCAGAAATAGAGAATATGAAACAAGACCAGAAAGAAGGTGTTGCCAAGTCGTACTAGAGAGCTTGTGGTTGTTATGTAATACTACAACTAACAGCATTTTTTGCTTAAGCTTTAATGAGTGTCCCAAAGCAAAGAAAGGCAGCCCTTGATAAGCCCTGGGATTGGATCTTTAACGCATGCAGAAGGCGGTCACACTTTTATGCACGGCAAAATTATTCTCACCGCCTGTGCAGCTAGTCTAGGAAAGAAGCTTAAACGACACGTTCGCCATCTGACGATAAGGCGGAAAAGAAAAGCATCCATGATAAAAAAAGAGCGACAAAAAGCGCCACCCATTAACTTCTGTCCTTCCATTATTTCGCTTTGCGCCTGTCTATCATTCAGGCCTTTTGTTTTTCGTGATCTATTGTGTGCCTTTTTTTTTTTTCGCTTCACGCACGCATCAAATAACTCAGGTAAGTTGCTTGAAAGCTGCACCATATTTCTAAGCTGGAGCTTTCGCATGTACTTGTACATGCATGCATTTATTTGCCTGCACAGTCTTTGCGCCTCAGGCTCGCTCAATGTCCCTTGCTAACACTAGCATGCCCTCTTAGGATCTGATTCTGCGTATACTTGTCCTTCTCGCATATTGATATACACAACTCCCTGATACACCAACTTTGTCTCACCACCCGCACATCAACTACACCACCAGCAACGGCCGTCTCCCCCCCTCCCTCGTATCTAGCCATTGGCCTCTGAGCCATTCTTTCGTTCACAATGGAAAGCGCATTCGCTAGGCCTATTGGGGACATCTTATCTGCTTTTAATGTAAGCGCAGACAAGGGCCTCTCCGACCAGCAAGTCATCGACCTTCGCGCTAAACATGGTCGTAACTGTATGTTCTTCTCATTCCTAACGGAACCGAGATGAGCCACTTCCGCTAACATCACACAGCTATTGCCGAAGAGCCCCCCACTCCCATCTGGGAGCTGATCTTTGAACAGTTCAAGGACCAGCTTGTCTTGATCCTTCTTGGCTCTGCTGCTGTGTCGTTTGTTCTTGCTCTCTTTGAAGATGAAGGCGGTCTAGGTGCCTTTGTCGACCCTGCAGTTGTACGTCTCTTTGCCATTATTTTGCTTTCTTCTCCTTCCAGTGCATGAAACTAACGCCATCGCGCTGATGGTTATATACATACTAGATTCTCACAATCTTGGTTCTTAATGCTGTTGTTGGCGTCTCCCAAGAAAGCAGTGCCGAAAAGGCCATTGCTGCTCTTCAGGAATACTCCGCAAATGAAGCCAACGTAATTCGCAACGGCCATGTATCTCGAATCAAAGCCGAGGAACTTGTTCCTGGTGACATCATTACCGTTACAATTGGCGACCGCATCCCTGCCGACTGCCGCCTAGTTTCCATTGAAAGCAACAGCTTTGCAGTTGATCAGGCCATCCTCACTGGTGAGAGCGAAAGTGTAGGCAAGGACGATGACTTCGTTCTTGAAGACGACCAAGCTGTCCTTCAAGACCAAATCAATATGCTCTTCTCTGGAACTACCGTTGTCACCGGCCGTGCTCGTGCCATTGTTGCCCAGACTGGCTCTTCCACCGCTATTGGTGATATCCACGAAAGCATTACCGCTCAGATCTCCGAACCTACACCCCTCAAACAAAAGCTCAACGACTTTGGCGACAGCCTTGCAAAGGTTATCACTGTTATCTGTATTATGGTCTGGCTGATCAACATCCCTAACTTCAACGATCCTTCCCATGGCAGTTTTGCCAAAGGTGCTATTTACTACCTCAAGATTGCTGTTTCCCTGGGTGTCGCCGCTATTCCTGAAGGCCTGGCTGTTGTTATCACCACCTGCTTGGCTCTGGGAACCCGCAAGATGGCCGCTAAAAATGCTGTTGTTCGGTCTCTGCCTTCTGTCGAGACTCTAGGCAGTTGCAGTGTTATTTGCTCTGACAAAACTGGCACCTTGACCACCAACCAAATGAGTGTCAGCAAGGTTGCCTTCCTCTCGGAGACGGGATCGTCGCTAGAGGAGCTTGAAATTAAGGGATCTACCTTTTCTCCCCGCGGAGATGTCCTTAGCGCTGGTCAAGTTGTCTCTGACGTCACTCGCTCCTCTGCCACTGTTCGGCAAATCGCTGAGGTTGCTGCTCTATGTAACGACGCTCGCCTTGATTACAACGCTACTACCGGTGCTTACACTAGCATTGGCGAGCCTACCGAGGGCGCTCTCCGTGTTCTTGCCGAAAAGCTTGGCCCTTGTGCTCCTGAGACCGCCCAGCCTGCCGACTGCGTTAACCATGCTAGTTCCCTATATGAGCAGCAGTACCCCCGTCTGTCTACCTTTGAGTTTTCCCGTGATCGTAAGAGCATGTCTGTTATTGTCCAGGCTGGATCGCAAAAGAAGCTACTCGTCAAAGGCGCACCTGAGTCTGTTCTAGAACGTTGCACCCATGCTATCCTTGGGTCTTCCGGTACGAAGGTCACTCTGAATAGTCAGCTGGCTGCTTTTATTTCTGCCACTATTACCGAATATGGCAATCAAGGTCTGCGTGTTATCGCCCTTGCTAGCATTGATGATGTCTCGTCCCACCCACTGATTTCTACTGCTGCTACTACTGCCGAGTATACTCAAATTGAACAGGAGCTCACCTTTGTTGGTCTCGTCGGCATGATGGATCCCCCTCGTCCTGAGGTAGCTGGCTCCATCCGCCAGTGCAAGGATGCCGGTATCCGCGTTATTGTCATCACTGGAGATAACCGCAACACTGCTGAGAGCATCTGCCGTCAAATTGGTGTTTTTGGGATGGATGAAAATCTCCACGGCAAGAGCTATACTGGCCGCGAGTTTGACAACCTGTCTGCCTCTGAGCAGATTGAAGCCGCTCAGAATGCCTCCCTGTTCTCTCGTGTTGAGCCCGGCCACAAATCTAAGCTGGTTGATATTCTCCAAAGCCTTGGTGAAGTTGTTGCCATGACTGGTGATGGTGTCAACGACGCTCCCGCTCTCAAGAAAGCCGATATCGGTGTTGCGATGGGCTCTGGTACTGATGTTTCCAAGCTTGCTGCTGACATGGTTCTGGCAGACGATAACTTTGCTACTATTGAGCTTGCCATTGAGGAAGGTCGCTCTATCTACAATAACACTCAGCAGTTCATTCGTTATCTAATTTCCTCAAACATTGGCGAGGTCGTTTCTATTTTCTTGACTGCTGCCCTTGGAATGCCCGAGGCCCTAATTCCCGTTCAGCTTCTTTGGGTTAACTTGGTTACTGACGGTCTCCCTGCCACCGCCCTCTCCTTCAACCCTCCTGACCATGACATCATGAAGCGCAGCCCCCGCAAGCGTGACGAGCCCCTAATTGGTGGCTGGTTGTTCCTGCGTTATCTAATTATTGGTACTTATGTGGGTGGTGCTACAGTTGCCGGTTACGCTTGGTGGTTTATGGTCAACTCTGAGGGCCCGCAGATCTCCTTCACGCACCTGCGTCACTTCCACCGCTGCAGCACTGAGTTCCCTGAGACTGGCTGCGCCATGTTTTCCAATGACATGGCCAAATCCGCATCGACCGTTTCGCTATCTATTCTTGTTGTTATCGAGATGTTCAACGCCGTCAATGCGCTATCATCAAGTGAATCATTGCTCACGCTGCCACTGTGGAAGAACATGATGCTCGTTTATGCCATCATCCTGTCTATGACACTGCACTTTGCTCTGCTCTATGTACCCTTCCTACAGTCTCTCTTCTCCATTGTACCGCTCAACTGGAACGAGTGGAAGGCCGTGCTTGTTATTAGCGCGCCGGTCATTCTTGTCGACGAGGTTTTGAAACTGGTGGAGCGCCGTTTCTTCACTCACGCTGTTAATGTCCGTGTCTCTGACAGCAAAAAGAAGAACTAAGAGGGGAAAGAAAGGGGACGGAAAAAAAGAACCCCTCGTTTCTTCTACTGATCCAATTCCATCCTTTTTGTGAAGAAAACAAGGAACTTTATGTACTAATAAATTTACCCACTGTGTCTTTTCTAGCTAGAAGAAATGCGTGCTAGTAGGTGCGATTATTATTATAAAATAACAGGATTTACACGTCTACATAGTCCTCATGTGATGCGATACTCTGTAAAAGTTGCCCATATCATTTAGCATGTGTAATTGAGTAAAATGAGTCATGAATTGTCGTTTATTTGATGATCCGCATCTAATGTTATCGTATCTCGGTGCGTATTCGACACACGGAAGAGGATTAACTTCCACTGTTATCCCAAAAAAAAAGGCTGTTGGCAGAGCAAATGCCTCATCCCCCGTGCGCTTCCTCTTTACTCGCCCCATCTCTTGTCTTGTTTCCCAATATTCAGGGCTTAGTCTTGTCTGCTCTTGAGTAATCTTAGAGTCACCTTATCCTTCTCAATAATGTACACGTGGGCACCCCAGCCGGCTAGGGCGTCTCGGTCAACGGCGTTGAGCATGGCCTGTGATACCGTCTCGAACAGATCCTGGGGGGCCTACAGAGAGTAAAATGAAGAGTTAGCAAGCTATAGGACACGGAGAAAGAGATAGACAAGCAAGCTTCCTATGCAGCCTGTGTTGATGGATACATACCAGATCTGGCTCCCATAGGCTTTCGCACATGCCAAAAAGCTGGTCGGATGCTGTGCCCGACACAATAAAGTCCTTTGCAAAGTCAATGCAACCAATGCTGTCGAAGCCGCAGATGAAAGGTTGGGATGTTTTAGGGTCTAGACCAGCAACGACAGGGCTGACAAAGTAGGGGCCGAAACGCCGCTCATAGAGAGACGAACTGACCATGTTGGCAAAGGTGCGCGGGGCAATGTTGCGCTCCTCGCGCAAGCGGTACATGTTGGTTTTGTAGCGGAACAGGTCGCTAACCGTATTGACATCGGTGGCCAGGCCCGTCAAGCCTAAGAAAACATCGCCGTACTGAAACACCTTGGGAAAGTTGTTGGATACCGTCAGAGCTTGTAGACCTAGACGCAGATCACAGGCAATGGCCACGCAGTCCTTGCCAACCATGGCCACGCAGGCGCCACCATCTACACAAAAGAGAGAGAGAGAGGAAATGTTAGAGAAGACAGTGTTGACTTTGGTGTTGTAGAGACGGAACTGGGTGGCTCCAGTGCACAGGAGAGTTATAGGCACGGATAGGTAGTGTAGCGTTAGCTTGAGTGAGAGAAAGACGAACTTATCGAGAAAGGCGATGACTATCATAGCAAAAACGAAAAGTTAGCACTCGCAGCAAAGGAAACACGGTACCCCGTCAAACTGTCTGAACACAAGCGCGCTTGACGAATGACGAGAGACAGAGCTTCGATCATGATCAAGCAAGCAAGAGTCGCCTTACCATGATGTTTAGACCTTGTGCAAAGAAAGAAAAGCAATGTCGATAGGGAGCTTTATCAGGGCGTGAAATGAAGGGTCACGTCACGTCAATAGTATCAAACAGAAACAAGCAAGAGAGAAAAGCGAGTAGACTAAGATAAACTTGTGATTTGACTATTTCTTCTCATCAAAGCAGGAAGGCTACTAGCATCTGGCGAAGCTTCACCTCTACAAGGCAGACGGGCCCTGCGTAGACAGTCGGCTGATTATCGGTAAATACACATTCTAGCCCATTGATTGGCCAAAGCTGGCTAGCTCCTAATCACCAACGTACGCTGGATGCCTGCAATTTGCTAGCTGGTTGTAGGGGGTACGTTGCATACTTGGGTTTTTCGCAACTAAGCACTGCCAATTCCAAGGTAGCCTATACCTAAAAACAGGTCAAGTACACAAGGTCTACAGCAAGGTGAAGATGAGATCAAGGTAAATGGGAGTAACCCCACAAAGTGGGGCTTACGGCGACAAAGCAATATGAAGCATTGTTGATATAAAAAAGACTGAGCTTTGCTTCACTTCTTGCTGCATTGTCGATGACCTCTGCTTAGCCCGCGCTGTTCTTTTTGGATTTTAATATTGCACGTTCACTATAGCGTCATTTTAGCCTTCTCGTTTTACAACCTTTCCTTCTAGACGGTTCTATCCGTCCCACCGCAAAGCGACACTACCAAGTTAGCATCGTGATAATATCACAAACTGGCTTCGATATTTAGCTCCCAGACTGCTCTCTTTTTACACGAATCTTACACTCCTTGATCCCCGGCTCATCGCTAGCTCAATGTCTTCTCATGTTTGGGTCCTAGGCTCCGACCTAAAACGTACTCAGGTTAAGGTGACGCCCAGCACTTATCTTTCGGACGTTCTTGCTGAGGCCTGCAAGAAGTTCAACATTTCCAGTGACAAGTATCAACTGAGGTACAGCAAGCTTCGGCACTGCTCACATATTCTCATGCTAACCGATGGTAAACAGACATAACCAAAAGCTTGTCGATCTCTCTTTGCCATTCCGCCAGTCCAAGCTCACCAGCGGTGCCAAGCTTGACCTTGTGGTGAAGCCCAAAACCCCGTCCATTGTCAGCGTTGCCATCCAGCTACCGCACCCAGAGAGTACACAAATCCCCGCCGGCCGCATTATCTCCAAGTTCCCCAGCACCTTCACTCTATGGCAAATCTTGCGACAAGTTGAGAGCGGGCCGGCTAATCAGGGCAAAACCCTGAGAATTACCGACCGTGCTACACCAGTCAATAGTACTAGCGGGGCTGGCCAGCTATACTACGAGATGCCGGCACTTAACATCATGGGCCGCGAGTTCACCACATTTGCTGATTTCCAGAAGACGCTTTCGCAGTTGGGGTACAACTCTGGGAGCGTCCTCATGCGCCTCTCCTTCAAGGTAACCGATCAACCGCTTTTCTCTGCTATCGAGGAGATCAATGCATATTTCAAGGATGTCGAAGAAAAGACGGACGAGACAACAAAACCTGAACCAAATGGATTCCAGTCCCTCGTGCTCTCACCAGAAGACAAGGGGATATCTACAGCAGATACCCCCGAGAGCACCATCCCCATCAACCCAGAGCAAGTTGAATCAGATGCTATTCCAAAATCAGAAGCCAAAGGCCTAGACATCCAGAATCTGCCTGCCGATCCTCTCCAGCCCGTTGGAATCTTTTCCGCTCCAACAACATCTACACCTGCCGCGGCGCTTATGCCCATCGAGGATACTGATTTCATCCCAACTATTGCCCATGCCCAAAGCCATCAGGCTCAGCTCATGCTCCAATCGCAAAATAAACGCCTTCTCTCCGACTTAGAACTAGAGCAAAAGGCCGCTGAACGTGCTGCCAAGTTGGCTGCTACAAGCACCGTCTCCACCAAAGTGCGCTTTCCCGACAACTCCTCTGCCCAGTGGAACTGGGGCCCCAATGCCACTGGCAGTATGCTTCACGCTGCCGTGCGCAAACAGATGGCTGACCCATCGCTGGCCTTCCGTCTGGTTATGATGCCTGGCCGCACATCTATCTTGGACGATCAAAAACCTCTTATCAAAGGCTACAAGCTCGTTGGTGGTGTCGTCGTTACTTTGCTTTGGGACGAAAGCGTGCCCAAAGATGCACGCACCAAGCAGTTTTTGACGCCAGAGGCTTCTCAGCAAGCTCAAAAGATTGTTGTGCCACAGCCCAAAGAACTACCCGAGTCAGAACTAGATAATGAAAAGCCAACTATTGTTCAGGCATCAAAGAAGGAGAGCAGCGGGGGCAAAAAGGTGCCCAAGTGGTTTAAACTCCCAGGCAAGAAATAATACTTTGAAACTAGTAGAATAGTTAGACGTCAAGAATATACACACTACAAAGGAAGCCCCTACTAGCATTTTGTTCCATCATGACTCAGGCTCGCATCAGTCTCAGCAGAAAACACTAAATCGGTACAAGGCGAGAAAACAAAATATAAAAAAAACACTCACCCTTCCCATCATCACACATAATCAAAAGCTTGCAAGTCACATTCTCACATGACATAATCACTTAGCTGCCACAAGTGAAATCTGTAATTTTGTTTTTAATTGGCCTTTCGTGCTGTCATTCCCAGTTTTATTAACCCATTTTATGAATGTCCTTCCAACGTCATCTCTTTATACTGATTAGTGAAAAGAGAGGTTTAGAAACATAGGAAACTGCATTTAGTGACCAAGGCGACGGGCCTCAGCGATGACGCGGGTCATCTCATCAACCTTCTTCTTGGCACGGCCGAAGGTTCCGAGCTGTAAGTTTTGTTAGTATGGTGTTTCAGAGACAGTATGTTATGGGTGGCGGGTTGACTGACTCTCCGCTTCGCCAGCTTGCGAGCACGCTTATCCTTGGCGTTACGCAGCAGCTCAATAACGCGGCGCTCATAAGGGGCCAGGCTATATAAGGTGATACAATGTTAGTTGCCGTAGATTAAAAATAATAAATAATAATGTTTTGAGGGGTGTGTTACGCCCGTTTGCTGGGGGGGGGGGGGGGCGAGAAACTTACCCGGAAACCTCCTTGACGACCTCGCGGACGAAAGCAGTGCGCTTGCTCAGGTGACCCTTGGTGCGGGAGATGCGAGCCTTCTGGACGCGGGGGGTGGTTTTCTATATATGAGCCGTCGAGTCAGCGTCCATCGTCTGCGTTAAGATGGCCCAAAGCAGAGACGAACAAATTCACACTGAATCACAAATAACGGAAGAACATAACGGGCAGCTTGTAGCCAGCATACATGGCAGCCAACGGCATAGATGGTACAGTTCAGACCTTGTTTGCTCGTCTCGGTTTGCAAGTAGCTGGTCAACAGGCTATGTAGCTCTCGTGCGTTGTATTTGGACTCAGTGTTCAATTCGCTTGTCTCGCTATCGTACCCGAAAGCTCCTAGTCTTCGTTGTTTTCAATGCCTCTCAACGCAAGATTTCGCTTGAGTAGAGAGGCACTCGTGAGTGAAAACTTCTCAACCAGCAGTGACAGGACGAGGGGAGGTGGGCGGCAGAGATCCTCCAAGAGGTGAGACTTCGACACGTACGTGACCGTGGTTCAGGCCAGTGGCCAGACCGGTGCGGATAGAAGCTTCCTTAGACATTTCGATGATGTGCCGTCGAACCGGAGAAGATGTCGATATGGTTGGCAAGAACTGTTCCCAGCCCAGAAGCGAAATTCATGAAGTATCACTATCCTATGAAAAAAAAATAGTGGATAGTAAAAATGTGGGTCGGTTTCCGGAAAGAATTACTTGTGTGCTCACGTGAGTATGGGGCTAAGTATGTGGCGTCACTCACATGTGGCTTAGCCATAGCCCGGAACGTACAAGACCCACAAGAAGCCAACCTTAATCACTCTCCCTTGTTTCCTCAATTCAAGAACAACCACGTCAAATAAGGCCTCGTTATCTCTATCCTAGATGAAAACAATCGGACCTCTTTTCTTTTTTATGTCTAGGGGTTTTCTCAATATCTTGTGACATGTTTGATGTTTGGAAAGACAGACCGAATAGTGACGTGAACAGTTTAATCAGTAAAGGCCAAAATAACAAGCGTCCTTGTCAGTTTCTTCAAGCTCATCTCATATTATTAAGCGGCGCCATGTCTTTAGCCCAGTTAGTAAAAGCCTCTGTGGAACTCAAATGCGCCCCCAGTATCAAGACCACATAATATTACGCCATGAGCTCATTAGCAACGTTGCGCTAGAACCACCGATTCCGATTCTGAGCGGAATAGCTAGCCGGCTGCTACTATACAGCTCCTATTCAAGGGAAAGGATCGAAGCAGGAGGTCGGCAGAGGCTTGAATACCCGCATGCCTTAAAATCCCGTCAATGGCAATGTGTCAAGGGATCCATAGTCTGTCTGCAATGGTTCATCCCGTCCATAGTGTTGTTATCGTTTTAGGACGATCAAGGGAGACTCAGAAGCCAGACAGAAAGCCGCCGGAGTATCTCAGACGCAAAACCTTTGCATAGCTGCCTGCTTCCCTGTTGATGCTTGCTTTGGGCCTTGGGCAAAGACACGCCGCTAGTATTTCAAGAAGAAAGACTCTCGGCTACTACATTACACAGCCTCTCCAACTCTTTTTCGGGGACGAGGCCCATGTATGCACGTTGTACACCTAGATGCATTTGTCCGTTCCATCTCGTTTAAGTCATGCTCTCACGAGGTATTTCTGTATTTTGTCATGTGAGGTCGTATATGCTACGGTCTGGTACAAAGCTGGGCTATTCCCTTTGGCTTGGCTTTCTGACACCCGACCTAGCCTTCTTCCTTTTGCAGATCTGAATGCTCAAGTGCGGAACTCGGGTGTTAGGTGGAAGGCTTTCCATGCCCTTTTGTTGCTCATGAGACCCATCAAAGGTCCGAATTGTCGATACCGCTGTGCAAGGAAGGAGGACGAATGTTTGTTTTCGGCCACACCAGCTTACACTCCATGCTGATCGCTCACCTGGGTATTTTGAAGCTATTGACTTGTAGGTACTAGGGTATTTAGCCAACAACCTACGTGATGACTTAAATGTATTCAAGAATCCGCCTCCTTAGTATATATAACTCGACTCAATTCCTTCTTGCCATCAATTTCTTCATTCATTTCACCATCTCCCCTTACACTGAAATTATAATTTTCTCTCCCATATCTTTTCTCCGTCCGTACACACCAGCACACGTACATATATTCATTTCCACTTCATAATGCTTCCTAAGGTTTTCTTTTTTGTCCCCGCCATTCTGGCATCTGCTATTCCCAGGGAAGACCGCTGTGCAAGTGATCATATGCCTACGAAGTTCGTCATTGATAATCTATCTGGCAATTCCAATAACACTGGCACCAGCTTTATTGATCTTGCTTTCACATACACAGCCTACTCATCCTCCGGTGTCCTTTCCCCTCCTGTCGCCTGCTCGTATGACGCCTCAACTGAGCCGGTCAAGATCCCCGGCCGTTCTAACCGCTGGGCCTGCGAGGACCCTCTAGTCCAGTTCCTATATGGCTCTGGTCGCCTCACCATGGTTCAGAAGACTTGCATTCAAAATGGGTAAGCTCTTGATGGCCCGTCACATGTACTAAGTTTGCAGTCCTAACAATGTGTTTTAGATCTCCTACTATTGAAGTCAGCGGCAGTGTTCTTCCTGTTTTAGGATGCACGCGCAGTTTCCCAATTCATCGCTGCTTTGCTACGCAAACCAACGGGACTTTTGTTAGTCTGGCACCTGCTCCTCCTTCTGAGTAATATTTCAAGTTCGTTTTTCCAGCATTCATCATGGCGCTTTTTTTTGTTTTGAGGAGTCTTGTTGAGTTCAGGCCCTGAGAAACTTAAGGGAAGTATTTAAGAACTCGGGCATCCCATAACCAGTCCATACCAACCGCCTATAGCACACACATATGCACACAAGACACTAAATAGTAATATCTAATATCATTCGTTTTATCTCATTTAAAATCAGACTCACGGCTGTCAAGTTAAAGCTAAAGCCATTGGTGGTTCGTGCATTGTTATATCTCAGAACCCTGGTAACCCTAGGCTTCGGGAGTAACTTTATTTTAATCTCGCACACATCATAGACAATATTGAGCATCATGTACAAGGATTGATTTGGACGAAAGCTCATTTGTAATAAACAAATGTATATCATAGTATTGTCTGTGAAATTTAATATATTGCTTCTCTTACGCAAGTGTTGGCATGAAATGTGCAAGTTGTTTTAGTCGCGAAGCCAGGAAAATATGCGACCGGCCAAAACTACCTAGCCAGTCTAGTACAGACGCTACTCCAGTACTCCAGGGAATGACCTCATCAATGTTTTGTTCGTGTCGATTTACCCCAACATTTAAATAGAAAAAACCAACCGCCACTAAGGAGAAGCACGTTTCCAAGCACCAACAAACCGTACCTATCTCATGACAAAGCATCAAGTGACCTGAATTGTTGATACACTGGAAATAGCGCCTATATCGGGTCGAATACAAATCACAACGCGTATCTTCTAGTTTTGAGTGCAACGCGCTCGCCATCACTGCACTATCATCAATCGGATTCCTATTCTACGAAAAAGGCTCACTCTGTCATTCAATACCGTGACCGGCTTGATGCTATTCTCTTTGCCATTTCAATAGACTAATGATCCATTATCGCCATACCGAAAATTTACTCAACTAGAGAACAGAGACGACATGCTAAAATGAAGATTACTTCTATTTTAAGTACCTTGATATTGGCTTTCCCACATGTGTTGGCAGTGAACCACCAACTCGACAATCAACGTATAGCCAGCGACGTCCCAATTTCACCAGATGCTCATACAGGAACGGTACATGATGCCGAGACCCCGCGGCAAATACCGTTAGGTCTTTTCGCCTCACTTGAGCGGATGGCGCGATTGGTTGATATTAGTTACTGTGTAGGCACGACAGGTATAAACAAGCCGTTTATATGTGCAAACCGATGCCGAGACTTCCCCACTCTGGAGCTGGTCAAGACGTGGAACACAGGAATGTTGATGAGTGACAGCTGCGGATATATTGCTGTGGACCACGGGCCGAACAAAGCCATCATCGTGGCATTCCGGGGGACCTACAGCATCACCAATACAGTGGTAGACTTGGCAACGGTTCCGCAAGACTACACACCGTACCCCGTCCCCGACAATGGCGACGATGAACAGGCGCGCGAATATCAGTGCCACAACTGCACCGTGCACTCGGGATTCTTCTCCTCCTGGAAGAATGCCCGTAGGTTTGTAGTGCCGCAGCTTAAGCTCCTGCGCGAAAAATATCCAAGCCATAAGATTCACCTTGTAGGCCACAGCTTGGGCGGCGCGGTAGCAGCACTAGCTGCGGTCGAACTAAAAGTTGGGCTTGACTGGAACAACATTCTTGTGACAACGTTTGGAGAGCCCCGCGTAGGAAACAAAGGTGTTGCAGACTTCATAAACCAGGTATTTGGTCTGAACGACACTGCTGCTGAAGCTTCAGACCCAGAGCACTGGATATTCCGCCGAGTTACCCACACCAAAGATCCAGTGCCTCTCTTACCCCTATCGCAGTGGGGATACCGGGCGCATTCGGGCGAGATATACATATCCAAGTCAGAGCTATACCCCGATCTCTCTGATGTGCGAGCATGCTTAGGCGGGAATGATCCCACGTGCATCGCTGGTGATGAGGAGTCAGAACTTGACAAGAACGCTCTAGCTAAGCTGGAGCAGGCTAAGAACAACCACGACGAAGAAAAGTCCCGTAGTGACGATACATATGCGCCTAATAGCGCGCGAATTTCGGTGCTCGGGAACTCACACAAGCCGAGGGCTATTAGTCTCGGGGTGCCAATGCTCTGGGAGTTGTTCTTTGCCCATCGTGACTATTTCTGGCGATTAGGCCTATGCGTGCCAGGAGGAAACTTTGGGGACTGGGATAAGCACCATTATTACCACCAAGAAGACATGAGTGACGAACTGTAATAGGCTGGCTCTATGCTGGAGAGGCTACTGCTAGCGTTTATTTTCTGTTTTTATTGATTAATCAAAAATATTTATTAACACATGGTTACTGTTTGCTTCGCCTTATACACACTTTTCATGCCGTGAACGAGATATTCCCTGTCGATAAATGTCTACAGTACATGCTGCAAAAGCCCTGTGCTTCCGTGGTGACGTTGTGTCGACGCCCAAAATTGAAGCGGCAGCTTTGTTGTCCCAGTTCCAGTGGATATGAAGTTGTCACAAGCCAAGTTTCCAATCCTGGATTTTGACCTTTCCTGCAGCTTGTTTTGCAAGCCCAAGGCTGGCCCTAGCCTAGCCTTGGCCTGACCTTTGGTTTGGCTCAAGTTTTTATTGTGAGCTCTGACCTAGTCTTGGTTTCTCCCTCTTTCTCCCCTAAACTACCCCTCTCACCCCTCTCACCCCCAAACCCACAATTGAGGCTGAGGTCAAGTAGTAATGGGGGGGGGAGGGCAAAGGATTAGGTTGTGTTACAGCTTAAGGCAAGAGCTGACTCAGCTATAATCTGCCTAGCTGACAACAAGAAGCCAAACTTGGTTCAGGCAATGAAAGAAAAGGTAACGATAAGGAAGGTAGTTTAATAATGTATATAATGTATATATATTGTATATCTAGTCGGAAGGTTAGAATTATGGGGGGGGGGGGGGGTTCCAACAACGAGGTGCGAAAGAAGAGAAAACCCAACTCAAGCGCTGCAATTTGCTCAACAAATGGCACTGGCTTGCACCTTCTGGCTTAACAGGGCATCAGATCAGCCTCCAAATGCCAGGTGTAATTTCCTTTGTTGGACTTGGGGCACACGCTGTAGGTTGGCATGAGCAAAAAATCAGGGGATTTACAGGATTACAGGAATACAGGAACACAGAAATCATGATAAAACAAGCCCCGCTCCAGGCGTTTAGTTTAGGTGCGTGCCAAATGCCCAGAGTTTGAGTAGTAAAAAAAGACAAGCGAAAGAAAGAAGTAGCCAAACAGAACAGCACCAAAGGAAAAGTGTCAGAGCTCAGACTTTGGCTAGGGTTCGTCATCCTGCAACTTGGGCGCAATTACAGCAGCAAGGGAAGGTGCAAGCCTTGAGGAGGGGATGTGAGGGGAGCGGAGAGGAGGAGAGGAGGAGAGAAGGAGAGAAGGAGAGGAGGAGAGAAGGAGAGAGGGAGAGAGGGAGAGAGAGAGGGGGGGGGACGGACGGAGAGAGGAGACAGGAGAGGGTTGAGCCGATGATAATTTCTCAGGCTGTTTGCTGGAGTGGAAATGACGGAAAACAGAGGTGTGGCCCTTTAATGGCCCCCAAGCTCTGTCATGAGCATTGGCCGAATGAAGCATGATAGCAACATGTGTTGTGCGTGGTACGTGGTGTGGCTTTCTGACTGTGGCTTGCTTTGTCTGCTCGTCTCTAGCCTGATTTGCTCCTATATTTACTTCGTACCGCATACAGACGGCTTGATGCTATCTCTAGGGCACCTCCAAGATGCGGACAGTTTGTATTCGTGTGGCAGTTGCTCCGCTGTTTGTCTACATTGGCTGTACTTGAGCAGTGCCTGCCTACAAACACTTGTTGTATAGGTGGTGTTACATATGTACACCGGTATCGTCTGCATTTTGCTGCTACCACTGCGGTTTGCCTGTTTCTAAGCTCTTTTCTTTTCCTTTTTATCGCTTGTTCTTTCTGTACTGTGTGCTTATTGTTTGGTCTATTGGAAATCGAGAGACGTCGCAATCTGGCACTTACGCCCCTTTTTTCCTTGGGGCGGCAGGTGCAGGTGGGTTGGTTGGTTTGTAGTACCTTCCCTTCCTCCCTCCCCGTTTCCCTCCAGCCAGCGCCAGCCAGAAAGCTAAGCTAAGCTAAGCTAAGCTAAGCCAAAAGGTCAGCCAGCCAGAAAGAGGAGAAGGAGAGGAGGCTACTACTTTCTGTCCCTTTCTTGTTGGCTCACCATTCCTTGCCTTAATTTTTTCCTCTTTTTCTTCTCCTCTCCTTTCCGTTCTTCCCTCTTCTTATTTCTTTCCTTCCCTTTTTTCCTCTTTCCTTTTCCTTTTTGCCTCCTCCACCCAACACAACTTTTCCAATCCTAAATACCCAACCAAGCCTTCTTTTCTTTTCATCTCTGTTTCCTGAAGCCTAGGCCTTCATCCATTTCTTTATTGTCCTTTCACGACTTTCTCTTTATTTTTTTCACGATAACTAAATTCACAAACAAAATGGCCACCGAAGTGAGTAATGAGAATTAACAGCATGACAAGGACGAGCTCCTATTCCTGCTGTCTATCATCTATCTGCCTTGTCGTTACTCCGCGCTGGACGCTTGCCCCAACACTCTTGCTACCATGATCACCCCTCTTCCCTCCCCTAAAACAACCCGTGTCGATGCTGTCGTCATTACTATCGTCCCATCGTTTTCAGCCAGCCAGGCTGCTTGGCTGGCCTGTGGACTTTGTCTGGTTGCGATGCGACTGCATTCTTATGCCTTGGTCTCTTCCCAGGAAAGAGTATCTGTCATGACAGCATCAACATACAGGCGCATGTTAACTGCCTGCCCACAAAATGATGCATAAGGGTTTTTCACAATCATTATTTCTATGTTCAGTATTTCCTCGCCGGAGCCGTAACGGCGAACTTTGTTTTGCTGTCGCGGCTACGGTCAATTGCCCCTCATTCCTGCATTACGACACAACACGTGCCCATTTCTCCGTCTAAGCTACAGCTTACTGACTTTTTCTTATCTTTTTTTTACAGCGTGAAAGGTTTGTTCACAATCCGCCGGCGTCTCGAGACTAGTCTTCGCTCTTCCGATACTATCCTCGATACGAACAGGAGCTTTTTTGCTCTCCTCGATTTCGGTTTCAAGCTCCTTTTTTTCTTTTCTTCGTGACGTCTTAGGGCACGCATACCCCATGGTGTCGCGATGATGAGGCTACCTGGCAAACGCCTCTCTTTTTTCCCCGCCTTTTCCCCAAGTTAGCCTAAGCATTGCATATGCTAGGATTCGGCGACTAGTATTTGGACGACGTTGCTACGAAGAAGGCTAATAACGAAGTTGAGAGGGGCTTGAAATTTCACGAACGAGAATTGTATTGGGAATGAGAAGCTGTCTGCGAGGCCTGGTTATCCCTTTCCTAGTTTTTATTGTTACTGACTCTCATGCAGCAAGACTTTCCTCGCCCGTCTGTGCGAGCAGGCTGAGCGTTACGATGAAATGGTCACCTACATGAAGGAGGTTGCCAAACTGGGTGGTGAGCTTACTGTGGATGAGCGTAACCTGCTGAGCGTTGCCTACAAGAATGTTGTCGGTACCCGCCGTGCTAGCTGGCGCATCATCTCCTCCATTGAGCAGAAGGAGGAATCCAAGGGTTCTGAAAAGCATGTTCCTGTCATCCGTGACTACCGTGCTAAGATCGAGCTGGAGCTCGAGCAGGTGTGCCAGGATGTTCTGGACGTGCTTGACCAGTTTCTGATCCCCAACGCCGCTACTGGCGAGTCAAAGGTCTTCTACCACAAGATGTAAGTTGTGCAGCATTAAACGAGTAAAGTGACCACGTACATGGTTGCTAATCAGCTTCACTTATTTTATTTGGTGATGTAGGAAGGGTGACTACCATCGTTATCTGGCCGAGTTCGCCTCCGGCGAGAAGCGCAAGGGCGCTGCCACTGCCGCCCACGAAGCCTACAAGGTTAGTTACAGTATCTCCTGTCTCAGAGTAAGCCACACAAGACTAATTTGTATTTTGCCTGCCATTTTGTAGAGTGCAACTGATGTCGCTCAGACTGAGCTGACTCCCACCCATCCCATCCGCCTGGGTCTTGCCCTGAACTTCTCGGTCTTCTACTACGAGATCCTCAATTCTCCCGACCGTGCCTGCCACCTGGCCAAGCAGGCGTTTGATGACGCTATTGCCGAGCTCGACTCGTTGTCCGAGGAGTCTTACCGCGACAGCACGCTGATCATGCAGCTGCTGCGTGATAACCTGACTCTCTGGACTTCTTCGGACGGTGCTGAACCTGAGGCTGGCGACAAGGCTGCTGCTGATGCCTCTCCCGAGGCCGGCGCCGCTGCTGCTGAGGGTGAGACCAAGGAGGAGACCAAGGAGGAGACTACTACCGCTGCTGCTTCGTAAAGTAAACAGTTGTCGTGTGTGTGCTCTGGTGTTTTCTTCTTTGTCTTCTCGTTTACATATTCCCCATTTAGCGGCTTTAGTACCGTTCACATGACCCTTAACTACTAAATCTTCCTTTTGATCAAATCAAAGCAAGTCAAATCAAATCAACTACAACTGACCAAAAGAACAAAAAAGCAAGGGAGTGAATGCAAAAGTGCTTATATATGGCGTGGTGCCTGTCTTCCTGACGTCATTGTAGTCCCGGCAATAGATAGCGGGAGCTGAATATAGCCATTAAGGTAATGTCATGCGTGAAGGTGAAAGCAAGGAAGATGTGGTGGTCAAAAGAGAAGTTAGAGAGTCAGGTAGATCAGGATAATCCTGCACATGTTACAGTGTGCTGTTCTTGACATGTCCAATAGTAGAGAATATTTAGGACGCCAGTTTGGTACTCTGAATTTAACCAAGTACCAGTGAAGCCATCCAAGAGTCTAGAAAGTCAATGCAAGGCAAAAGAAGGAAGGAAAAGACGACGCCTGACACAGGATATATGAAGATAGAAACGAAGCAGTGAATAGATGGTTAAATAAATGACATTAAGAACGAAGCTCTTGATATACTACAGTGCAAAGATGCAAAGAAAGGGCGGCAATAAAGCAGAACTTGGAACGCCGCGCTAGAATGAGCAAAGAAAAAAAAAAGCGAAGCTGAGGCCATCATACATACAAGACAAGAAGTGGGAACATGACAATCGAAAGAGGAAGTACACGCGAGATGGAGTGAGGGATAAGGCGTCGTTAACAAAGGAAAGGGGCGGAGGGAGTATGAAATGAAATGTGGTCGGTCTATGGAAAATAAACAAAATAGGAAAGGAAGAAAAAAAAAACAGAGGTAGGACGGGAAGGGTGAAGAACTGAATGAGCAGCAACTGAACGGGGAAGACATGAGATGTGTTACAATGAGATACATGGCGTCGATTGCACCTGCGGAAGCGCATGTGCTTGTGTCTGTGTCTGTGCCTGAGCTTGAGCCTGAGCTTGTTGCGTTTTGGCTTGTGCTGCAGCGTCATCCTCAGCTTTGGCAGCGTCAGCTTCCATGCGTTGTATAGCTAATTGCTGTGTCTTCAACAGCAGCTTTTGGGCACTGCGAAGACGGGCCTGTTTTTCCTCTATCATGCGCGAGCCCTTTATGCGGCGGCCCCCGCCACCGGCACTAGAGTCCGAGTACGTGTCGTCGTCCGAGTCCAAGGCGTCTGAGATGTGGAGGTTCAGTGCTACGGGGGGGATTATGGGTGGCTTCTCGTCGACTCCCGGGACGGAGACGGAGACGGTATGGCGGCGACGAAGCTTGGCACCATCGTCGTCATTCCCCACATCAGAGTTATCGCCAGCGTCAGCGCCGGCGGGAGAGTCACGGCGTGAGCACGCAGCAGATGCGGCGTTAATGCTAGACGGTGACCTAGATGACGGGATCAAGTCAGGGAACTGGTCAAGTGGAGTGTTCAACGAAACACTGAGCGGCGGTGCAGCATTGGTGTACATGTTGGTGTGCTGAGGCTTTGGTGGCAGGTTAAGCCACCGACGCCATCGGCTGGTGCGGCGTGGCTGCTCGATCAGGGCGTGCATGTCCAGCGGCGGGCTGGGTTGCAGGGCAATACTGAGAGTGTGAAACAGCCCAGAGGCAGAGGTTGCGGGGTTCATACCAGTGGCAGCGTTGGTGTTAGGATAGTTGAAGAGACTTCCAGAGCCATGGCCGGTTGTTGATCTTAGTGAGCCGGAGCTGGTGCGCGGGGGCGGCGGAGAGGTGGCTTGCGTAGCGATAGGAGAGGGACAGGAGCGGTGAACCTCGTTGCGCCAGATATGGATGCACTGTAATTGTGCTGGAGAGAGATAGATGGACATGATGAGAGGGCAGGAGACGAGAGACAAGGTAGGTATCACAGAGTAGGGGGAGTAGGATGGATGTGAGACACAAGTGATGGAATGGAAGTAGATTGATAGAGATCGGAGCGACGTTGGATTCTTGTTGGGACTTGAGCTAGCCTTTCTTTTTGGACGTGTCGTCGGGCTTCGTGACTGATCGTAGATGGTCGTTTTGGGTATAGTGGAAGACTCGGTTGCGGGATCGTGGTGCAACAATAGAGAGAAGGGAAGGGTGTATGTGAAGGGAAGCCACAAATGGAGGACCAAATCAATAGACAGAGGGTATGATAAAAAGGAAAAGAAAAAAGAAGCTTGATTTGTGTCGATGTAAATGGAGAAGAAAATGGGCAATCTGGTGAACATATAGCAATAGCAAGTCAGCAGGCAGAGAGCGAAGCTGCAATCTAAGTATCCAAGTGCACACACACGCACACAAGCTGGATTTTTGAGCGCTCGTTTAAAAGGGATTTCGGAGATGGCCTTGAATTGGGAGAAGGAAAGAGAGAGGGAACGAGAGAAGAGAAACCAGGGTGTGTGTGGATGACGAGGACGAGGATT
>MKGM01000348.1:0-23997 GCA_002018265.1 Ceratocystis harringtonii | reverse complement strand
GGAAGGACCGACCGACCCACTCGTAGAGAAGCTGATCAAGGAAGAGGCGGCCAAGGCACACCTCAGCCTGCTCGAAGAGGAATCAAAGGACACAATCTGGGTGTACTCTGATGGCTCATGCAACAGCGACGGAGACACTGGAACTGACTATGTTGTTTACTATGAGGGTAAGACTCTGGCGCAAGGCTTCAGCGCCTGCAGAAGACACACGAAAGTGGCAGATGCGGAAGCAATCGCAGCCCTCAGAGCAGTCGAGATCATAACTGAAGCTGCCCCACTAAAATTAGAGGATATAAATCTGTGCGTGGACAACCTAGGGTTAGTCAAGCGAATGAGGAAGCCAGACGCTTCTCAGCTCGAAATCGACGAGATCCGGCGCATTCTCGCAAGGTGGGAAGACGGCCCGGGAGCATTGACAAGACAAAAGCCCTGTTACCACATCCGATCAGGGACTCGACAACACTCCGGCCAGAGTAGGAGGGAGCAACCGAGTTGCTGGCAGAACAACTGAGCAAGGAAGAGGCAGCCAAGGCACACCTAGACCTGCTTGGAAAAGAGGCATAGAATACGATACGGGTCTGCTCAGATGGCTCACACAATAGTAACGGAGACATCGGTGCGGGCTGGCCCGTCTACTGCCGAGGTAAAGTGCTCGTATAGGGAGTGTAATGGCTCGTGCTGTAGACACAGGGAAATTGTTGGTGCAGAAGTGATTGCTACGCTTAAAGCAGTTAGAGCGGCCACTGAAGTCGCCCCCCTTCAAGGTGAAGACCTAAACCTATGTGCTGACATTTTGGGAGTAGTAAAACAGATTGGCCTCTGCATCTGCCTGTCTGAGACCTCGCAGTTCTCAATATACGAGATCCGCCGCACTCTCGCGAGATGGGAGGGCGGACCCGACAGCCTGGCTCTAGAAAAGCCAGTAGGCAAAGTGAACTGGATTCCAGGACACTGCGAAGTCCCGGGCAACGAAGCAGTAGGCCAGCTGGCCAAAGCGGGCTGCAAGAGTGCGGATTAGCTGGCTCCTAAGAGGACGGTGTCTGCGGCAGCAAGACTCTAAAAGAACTATCTATTCAAAGTTGGCTTCAAGAACCTGCGTGAATACTCTGTATTTCCTACAGTAGAAAGAGCAGAAGGAAAAATGCCTATTAGGAGCATATCGTCACCAAACTCCCCTCAAGCCACGTGGAGAGGCAGGCCACTGCCCCCACTAACTACAGGGAGAGCCTTTGTCATTCCGGGCTTCCTATGATGACACCGCTGATGCCACAGGCAGGTGAAAAAGGGTGGTGGAGGAAGCGGCGAGGTGATGGATGACAGAGATGATGAAGGGGAGAGTGTTGGGGTGGAAAGCAGTTTTGCAGGATCAGACGGAGGTGTCAGGGTGGCTCTACGAGAAGGCGATAAGGAAGTAACTCTCTTAGCCACGATGCTAGACCCCATGTCACAGAAGACGCCCAAGATACATACGGTCAAATCCGGCCTCCTATGAGGCTCTACTTGATCTTAATGGCTCTAATAAACAACTCAATTGGTTTAGGTGCATCATCTAGGTGCAAAATAGATGAATTAAGAAAAGGCTTCAAGTATACTATGGCATGATCAAACGGCATGTTCAGACCAGCCAGATGGGCGACCATAGGTTCTACATACGCGACGGTAGTCACGAGAGCGTTTGCTCTATAGCACTAGAGAGATAAGGAGATATTTGACTAACAAAGGGACAAGGAAGCAGTAAAAGAAAGCCAAGCTCAACAAAACGAAACGCACGAGGGTATAACAAAAAGCATATTCTGTGACTAACGGGGCTGAGATAAGACAACACGAGATGAAAAGTGGTTGAGTAGCACTAAGTGGCGGCATACTCGTTGTATAAATGAAAGCAATGCGATATGACACGGAATACTACGTCAAATGATAGCTTACAGCTTCATTGTCAGTGTCTCGTATCAAAGGAAACCAAAAGTGAAAGGTTTCCTTTGCTTAAGCGTCGCCCGCTCTGTCTAGACTGAGGCAAGGGAGAAATTGGGAGGTGGATTAAGAAAACGCCACAAGGGATGTATGCAATCACTTATCGCCCACTTGCTGCGCCTGCTGTGCTTCATACTCTTCCATCTCATCACCCCAGTTACCTACATCAAGCGCTGGTAGTGGAGTCAAGGCTTTAGGTTTCCAGGCCTCAGACCCGGCCACGGCAGGTTTTTCCGAAGATGCAGAAGGCAAAGAAATTATCACACTATCACCCTGAATCGAAACGGCTTTGGCGCTACCCCGGCCATTGCCTTCTTTATTTTCTACTTTGGAAGACAACGTAGCAGCAGCTTGGGCTTCGGCACCGGCACGTGCAGCCTTAGCAAAGCTAGGGCCGGACGGATTCTTTGGAGTAAGCACACTTGAGGCACCGGATAAACTGGGAAACAAGTCATCCGCTTGCTTGTCGTGTTTATCAATGTTTTCTTTGCTAGTTTTGGGTTTGGGGTCGTCGTTGCGGATCTGCGCCGAGCCGTGCATAGAGCCTCGTAGCCCACCAGCTCCTTGGTTGCCGCTTATTTTAGAAGACCCACGACCACTGCGGGGCATCATGTTTGCTTCGCGCAACTCACGCGGCTCGCGTGATGATTTAGGTGCATCCCATGGTGTATCGTTATCCTTGAAGCTCTTCAGCTTCTTATCACGGTTCTTCTGGCGCTCGTTTTCCATTTTCTTCCTCTCTTCAGCCTCAATTTTGCGGCGACGTTGCATTTCTGCCTCATCGTTTGCAACTGCTACAGCATGTCTGGTTTCATCCTTTTCGGCAGCTTCAAATTTCTTGACGGTCTCGGCATTTTTAAGGCGCATCTGATCCATTTTAGCTGTGACTTCTTCCTCTGTCAATTTCGTGCGTGGGTTCGCCCCAGACTGTATCCGGGTGTTGTCTATCGGCTTGCGAGGCACAGACAATTGGCCCTTGTCTTTTCGGGCTGTTGACTGGTCGCTTTGGGGATTCTTTCCGGTCTGTTTTGGCCGGTTTCCATCTTGCTGTTGACGGGGTTTAGCTGTCGCATCTCCAGACTTTGTGCTTGTATGTTTTGATTCGGCTGACTTCGATTTACTGGTTGGGGGAGTCTCGGACACGGTGGACTTTTTCGCTGTTGTTTCAGGCTTGGGTGGCATAGATTTTGGAGCCTCAGGCACGCTTGCTGCATCTCTCGACTTTGCGGTCTTGGGAGCTTTTAAACGATTGTTCTTCTTCTGTTTGGGCGCATCGGCAAGGGCACTTTGCTTGGATGTAGTCTCCTCTGGCTCATCGACTTTCGACGCAAACCGCGAGTTCGCAAGACCGCCTCGCGGCGGCGCAGGAAAAGTACGAGCCACCGATGCGTCAGGGTCTAAGCGGGATGTTTTTCCCTTTTGCGATGGCATATTCTTAGGAGCCGGTTTCGAGTCCTCCGATGATACTAGTTCGGGCTTGGGTGTGGCGAGCAAGCCTTGCGACTTTTTGCCAAATGCCGCAGCTAGCTCTAGTGGAATATCTGGCATCACGATGACTTGGCCATCGACAGGCTCAAAGTCATCGTAGAACAGATCATCGTCAGTGCGACCTCCGAATTGATCCTCCATAGTGGTGGGATAAAATAAATAGGAAGAGAAAGACAAAGAAAAGATGTGTGTAACTCGGAGAAAAGAGAACCAAGGGACGGACGGAAGTCACTAGTTGTGAATTAATATCAGATTGAATAACAGATGATGCAATAATAGACTGAGGATAAGATATGCGTGGGTTTAAAAATGTCTAGGGGCGCATCAATCGGTAAGTTAACTTGGCGATGAAGTTGAAGAGCTGAAGAAGAGGTTGGATTAAACTGAGATGAGGGGAAACCGGGATACTGACAGGGAAGGCGCTAATCGTCATTGTGCCCTATACCCCTGCAATCGGAATAGGCCTACCTGTTATCAACCCTAGTTATCACGTCTTTATCTCCACATGGCTAGGGCTTATTTGTCTGGATTTGCACAGGCCCGATCCAACGGCTCATGTTCATGTTACAACTTTGCTACACATCTGCCTAGTAGTTTGCTCTTCTGATATACACGTATCAGCTCTTCTCGTCGTCTATTGGCCACAATGCCCATGCGATTTGTTCCCAAGCGGAGCACTCAGCACCGCATAGCATGCATTGCTCTATACCGCCTATTGTATCGCCAGGCGCTCGAAATCGCAATACCCAAAGACTTCCATCTGCCACTCCTAGCTTCGGAGTACTTGGAGCACCGGTCAAAAGACTCCAAGCTTCTTGTCCCCTCATGGGAACGGAACCCTATCCGCGCCTTGATTACACGGCAGTTTCGGCGCAATATACATGACACCAGCCCGCGGCTTATCCATGCCGCGCTAACATCGGGATACAAGGTAATATGGCTTCTTTTCGCTTGTGCTTATTATCTGTATAGTACCAAGATGGGGCTCATGAATCTAATACCCTTCATAGTTTGTTGATTTGCTTGCTAAAGCCCAGGACTCAGGTAGCCCAGAACACAAACAGGTCATAGACTACCTAGACAGCCACCCGCCTAAACCACCCAAGGAACCTAGGCTCAAGCCTGTTCCTAGGCCCCTACTAATCCAAATCCCTCCCCGCAGTCCTGGCGGCATGCCTAGCTATGTACCAGCTGAGCGGCCATTGCCCCTTTCGTCTCTCAAGGGCAAGCGTGGTATCCCTAGACTATGCTCTACATCTCATGGCTTTCCGTTCCTACGGCTGGGGAAACCACAGTCACCTATCTTGTCAAACATGCTGCGCTATAAATCTCTGCAGTTTGAGGAGCGCGCGCAGTACAAAGAAGCAGCTGACGAAGTCACTGACGATGCTATAGAGGAGGACATGTGGGACAAGGTGGTCGAAAGTCTGCTAGTCACGGAAGGTATCAAAACGCACGAGGACGCTCAGGATGCGGGGTCATATCTCCAAACATTAGAAGATGGAGAGCAGCATGTCAAGACTGAAATGGACTGGGAGAGACGGGACAATATCAACAGGGCTCGCGCACTGATGAAGCTTATGCTAGAAGAAGAGAAGCTAGCCAAGGCGGAAGCGTTGGAGCGAAACCCACGCCTACCACCTAAGCTACTTGGGCTGTGATTTATACAACTGGAGCTTTGAGCATTGTATGCATTCGTTAGTAGTTCGTTGCTGTGCGTGTTGGTCAAGGAGCTAGGATGAAAAGATGCTACGATACTTCTCATAAGAAATGTTTATTTAGTTGGTCTCGATGTCTACCCCTAGGGTAGATGTCTACAGAAGCACCCGGCTTTGCTCGCCTCAAGTCCTAGCTTTGTCTCCAGCCTCACCATTGGCGTTGGTGCCTCTAGGATCAGCCTCATCCCGACGCAGCCGCCGAATCGATTCCAGAGCCTTTTCAAATTTCTTCACCTCCTGTCTTAACTTCTCACGCTTGACAGATGTCGTCGTGTCTTCCATCATCAATTGCTCATAAACCTCGGGCGACTGACTACGCGTGCCATTTTCCGTTAACAGACCCAACTCCTGTTCCAGATATGCCGTGTCCAGCGTCTCGGTGATAGTGGGGAACAGGTCCGAACTGATGACTAGGCAAATGGCATCAGTGAATCACAAAGCTGCTAACCTATAGTAGGCTCCAATGTATGCATACACTTTGATTTCTTTGTGAAACGGGTCGGGGCCCATTTTGGCGGCCTGTATCTGGCGCATGCTGAGGTCTCGGTTCCGCTCCTCAGCAGACATACTCCCCCAAGGCCGGTATACTAGATCCGGCTCGGACCGGAAGGCCTTCCAGCGATGAAAGTGGCGGTTATGAACTAGACGCTCAGTCTCTTTCCTTCTCGGCTGCTGGAAATCGCTAATCTCAAGAGTAAAGGGCTTCAGGGTGTGCATCTTGTGCGTCTTGCGCAGCCACTCTTGTGTCTAGTCAGTGCGTTCCTGAATGAACCGACTCATGATCTCGCTCACACGATCAAATATGACTCGCTTTCGCAGCCCAGACAGCGCGTCTTCTGCCGCTTTTGTGAAAATGTCACTGACAAGCTTGGCGCACTGTCGTAACGTTGTGTTCATTGGCCGTTCCCGTGGGATCACTGCCTGCTGGAAGAGAAAGACGTACACTTCGGCCGAGACTACATCAGGCAGGCCAGCACGAGAAAAGCGTTTAATGATGTCGCGAACCTGGCCGATAGCCTGCTTCATTTGAGGATCAACATCGCTGAAAGGGCCAAGCGGGAGCTGGTTGTCATTGGTGGCTTGCTGTCTCAGAATTCGATAATCGTCCGCTCGGTTAATAGCTGGAGCCTGGGGCCGCGATGCGCTACCATTGCTAGAGTTTGCAATGCCCGCTGTATCCTTGCGTGGCCGCTTCGATGGTGTGTTGAACGATAGTTCCTGGGGGGCCTTTTGCCGCCTGATAAGTTGCGACTTGGGGGCTGCGGCGGCGACCGCTCGCTTTGGCTTTCGTCTTCGCTGCCGAGATCAATGACATTAGGGTAGTCAGAAGAGTCACTAAAAATCACGCGGGGCTTCATAGCTAGAAGATAGCCTCGGAACTGCTCGCATAGCTTTTGGAGGGCTGATGAAAAGTCGGGATGGTTCATACCTGCCTTGACATTGGCGACAAAAGCAAATAGGCTGCGGTTTATTTCCATCTCGATATTTCTAGGTGCTTCGGGCAAAGCCTGGAATTCACGGCAGGCAGAATCATAGCGACTCATTACTTGGTTCTTGATAGCTGGCATACTATTAGAAATCACGGGGTTAGTATGCTTGCAGTATAACTAGACCATAGCTACTGGCAGCTATTCAAAGTCTTAATTGCCTACCTGTCAGTCAATGCTTTGAATAGAATTTCAGAGAGATGCTTCCGCAGTCTACCGACGCCTGTACGCTCTACAAATGGCGTGAAAATTACAGGCCATCTCATGGAGCTCCCCTCGAAACCCCGTTTTTCCCAGCGGTTCTGTTCTTCAAGGGACTTGTTCGACTGACGCGACATTACAAAGTATCCGTGGCCAGTCCTCATATTATTCTCACCATTCAGCATGGAGAGCCACTGCTGGTGCGAGGTTGGATCATCTTCGGAAATCAAGTCGGCCTTGGTCATGACTCCCAGCGTACGTTACTGGGCATTATTGCGGCGAATCAACTTGAATGTAGTGGAGTTGACAGGGTCCTGATTCATAGGGCACGCCCACAATATGATGGCACCTGGGTGCGTGATATATTCAGCTGTCAGGTTCTCAACCACCTTGACGAGATGCATGTCGTTCTCATCGGTGCTGGTGACAAACACTCCCGGTAGATCGTAGTAGCTGAGGTTGGCATACTCAGTACCCTTGAGCTCCAGTGCCACAACATTAGGGCTAAACTCGGCCGTAGTGCATTCTGCAGCCTCGTTGAGGCCCATATTCATGGCAGTATGACCCAATCCTGGAATGTACTGCTCATGGTTCTTGTCAGGGTTTAGAATGGCAATTTGTGCCCACCGCAGGACCTCCTCGACTTCTTCCAGCTTGTCGATGGTTTTAAACTCCTTAGAAATCTTATGTTGAGGCACCCACGGTGGGAATGGGTTCTCCTTTGAAACGTGGTGAGGCTCAATGCGGCCATTCGGTGGTTGGTATCGGTACTTTAGACGGAGAGACACGCGGCAAGAAACATTGGCGGATCGCGAAGAGTGGATATGAATCACACAACGGGTACAAACACCACCACTTCTAGGTAGATTCATGCCAGCAAGGCCCGACATCAGAGAGCTCTTTCCTGTTGATTGATCTCCGACCAGGACTAGTTCTGGAAGCTCTAGCTCATGCTGAATGCCCAGCTCATGTAGAAGCGCTAGGGTATCATTGTATGCCTTGAGTCATTTGCCCATGCTGGCAAACGATGTATGGGTGAACATGTCTTCATCGCTGATGTCGTGCGCATCACTGGCCATCTGGCTGGCCGGAGTCTTGATCTCGATTACATCAGAAAGACTAGAAACGCGGGTAAAGGAAGGTGCTATCGGAAGACGCTATGTTAGTGAAACACAGCCAGAATAGCACCACTGAGCTGACGAAGGGTTTTAGTTCTATATTCTTGATCATGGCCAGGAACCTTGCCATTGCTTGGAGGAAACTTGCTAGCAGCTGAAGAAGCACGGGCAGCCTGGACAGTTCGAGAGTCCCTAGCTTCAACCGAAGATGTGTTCACCACCATTTTAGAGGACCACGCAAAAGGAGATAATTCCACTGTTTTATCTTCGACCTTGAGTTTAGTGGCCGGCTGGGTTCCCGATCGACTGTCAGGCCTCACGATTGCATATGCATTAGGAAACAAACCTCTAGGTAGGACGGGAGCTGGCGACCGCATTAGAACGACTAGTGATGGAGATATTCCGCACAAGCGGAGGTTATCGGCATAGCAAGTTCGTTAAAGAAGTAGAGCATTGTGGAATGGAACTAGAGAAGAGAGTAGAACCCAAATAGGCTTTATAGTATAGGCTGAACAAGCATCCAACGTAGTCAATTCATGGAAAGCTCACAAACAGCATGATATTCAGCCGGGTATGCCCAATAAAACAAGGCACTTGCATATGGCATGCATGACGCAAGAGAATAGCTTGTTGATTCTGCCTAAGACAGAGCGTATATCTGCAGGATAAAGCTATAAGTTTGTTAATTCAATGTTAATCAAAATGCATCGTAGGCAGTTGTGTCTCCGGTCATTCTGTGTGACTGATCATGTGTTGCAGCTCGAGGCAACGCAGTTTGCCCCTTAGGGTTATACACACACCGCCTTAGGGTCATATACATCTCCTGTTTCGTCACCGCCCCACCAAAAGGCCAGCGCAGGAGGGAAGCTCCAACCAAGTACCATCCTTGAGCTTTAAGGAAGAGGAACAAGTACGCCTGCCGCTTTCAACTTGGCCTTGACCTCTTTTTTATTCATTTTTTTCTTTCGATTTTCCCTTTTTTCCTTTACTCTACCATCTCCCAGTCTGCTTGTCTTTACGAGTCCCCTAAGCTCATCAAGCTCTTTATTGATCTGACCGTCTTTCTTTTTGATTTAACAGCCAAAATGTCTCTTCAGGTTCCCATCCGTGGTGGTAAGCCTGCGTCGAAAGGTGCTACCAAAGCCGTCATCCTGGTATGTGTTATCATTCATTGCCTGATGATTTGTTTGTTTGCTTGGTCTAGCTTTTGATAGCTTGAATCTCAAGGCTAAGCTGAGCTTTGGGGATTTTGCCCCTCATTTAAATGCTTAGCTGGTCTGAGGCTCCCCTCGCTCCTATCGATTTAATATTGTTTCTTGAAAGTTCTGTGGCCATCACCAACTCAGTCTTGCTCTCCCCAATATCCCCCTCCCCCTCCCCCTCTCTAACATGCATCTAACGTGTCTTTTCTTTCACCCTTGACCAGGTCGGCGGCCCCTCTCGTGGCACCCGCTTCCGCCCTCTCTCCCTCGATGTTCCCAAGCCCCTATTCGATGTCGCTGGCCACCCCATCATCTGGCACTGCGTCAAGTCTATTGCCGAGGTCCCCAACAAACAGATTTCTGAAGTTCTCATCATCGGCTACTACGAGGAGAATGTCTTTGCCGATTTTATGAAGGATGCCCGCAAGGAATTTGCCGGCCTCAACATCAAATACCTCCGCGAATATGAGGCTCTTGGCACTGCTGGTGGACTGTACCATTTCCGCGACGCTATCCTCAAGGGCCACCCTGACAAGCTGTTTGTCCTCAATGCCGATGTTTGCTGCTCTTTCCCTTTGGCTGAGATGCTCAAGATGTTTTATGACAAGGACGCCGAGGCTGTTATTCTAGGTACACGCATTGATGAAGATGCGGCCACCAACTTTGGTTGCATTGTGAGTGACGCCCACAGCCGCCGTGTTCTACACTACGTTGAGAAGCCCGAAAGCCACATCAGCAACCTGATCAATTGCGGCGTCTACCTGTTCTCTACCGAGGCTATCTTCCCCTCTATTCGCACTGCCATCAAGCGCCGTACCGACCGTCCCCGCCTGCTCTCATACCCGTCGTCCGACAACCTTGAGACCAACTTCACTGTCAACACTGACGAAGATGAGTCCGATACCCAGAAGATCATCCGTCTCGAGCAAGATATTTTGTCGGACATGGCCGACAACAAGCAGTTCTATGTATACGAGACCCGCGACTTCTGGCGCCAGATCAAGACTGCTGGCTCTGCTGTTCCTGCCAATGCTCTGTATCTGCAAAAGGCTCAGCTCGCTAGAGACCCCGAACTGGCTACTCCCAATGCCAACATTATTGCCCCTGTCTTCATTCACCCCACGGCTGAGGTTGATCCCTCTGCTAAGCTAGGTCCCAATGTTAGCATCGGCCCCCGTGCGGTGGTTGGTGCTGGCGTGCGTATCAAGGACTCAATTGTACTGGAGGATAGTGAAATCCGCCACGATGCCTGTGTGCTGAGCTCCATCATTGGTTGGGGCTCGCGTGTTGGTGCCTGGGCACGTGTCGAGGGCACCCCAGTATCTGCCACATCGCACGAGACACAGATCATTAAGAACGGCATCAAGGTGCAGGCCATCACCATCCTGGGCAAGGACTGTGGTGTCGGCGACGAGGTGCGCGTGCAGAATTGTGTGTGTCTGCCTTACAAGGACCTCAAGCGAGATGTTGCCAACGAGGTCATCATGTAAGAAGGAAGGCAAGTTAAAAGGGGACAAAGGAAGCTTTTTGGATATTGTCGCGACTATTTGCACCCATTGGTTACTTTTTGTAGTTTTATGATTTTTTGTTATTCTTTTTCTCTTGGTTTTACTTGGTGCAGAGAGCGGGTGGGGTTCGAAATATTACTACTACATATTATAATGAAGCCGAGTCTAACTTTGGGATCAAGGTTTTTAATAAAAAAAAAAAAAAAGGATGCGTGGAGAGAGCACAGATGAAAAAGGAAACAAACAAAGAACTCCGCCCGAATCTGGTGATGATGTGAAACAAGCTTAACCTTTCTTTTGTGCCCTCCCTTTTTTCGCCATTGTCTCGTATGTTGAAGAATAGAAACATGAGAAAATAAGAAGAGCAAATATACCTACCAATCAACAATCTATTATCAAATCAATCGTCACCTTTATAGCAATCGAATTGCCCACGCCAAAAAAAAGTGCAACGCAAAAAAACGAAGAAACAAAAGGAAGCCATTCAATCAGTCAGTCTCCTAATCCTCGTGATCGTCAAAGCCACGACGTGCCGATGACGGGATACGGCCAATCATGGGCGACGATGGCCGTGAGGTGGATAGGCCGGCTGCGGGGTCCAGCGAGTCCATAGGATTGGTATTAAGCTTGGTGGGATCTAGATGGCGGGGGGTGTTAAGCCGGTCAACCATCATCTTCTCGAGATTAGCAACATGTAATGGTGTAGGACGGCGAATGGCCTTGGAGTCGGGCAGAGTATAGGCCCACGACGAAGCAAGGACAAGAACGGCACCCGAAAGGAGCTGTAAGAAAATCGAGGAAGAAAGTTAGTAAGTTGGCCAATAACTATAATACTATGCATGAGAAGTTTAAAAAAAAAAAAAGGGAGACAATTGCTTACGGGAACAGTGGCCTCAATGTCAAAGAACCACAGACTGAAAACAAAGCTGATGACGATGCTGACGCTAGTGGTAAAGTTCTTGATAATGCTGTCGGTATAACTGATGCACAATGACGCAAGAATCCCTCCAACAGCCTGTAGTACAATCACGGTCCAGACAGCCCAGTTGTAGCCATCGAAGAAGCCGTGCTTGGCAATCTCCGGGCCGTCAGTATAGACGATGCCGATGAAGAGAGAAGGGAACAGCGAAAAGAACGATAGCTGGATGTTGCGTGTCCAGACTGAGACGGTAGGCTGCGAGTCCTTGAGAACCTTTTCAAAGTAGACGCCAGCCAGCCCTGAGAGGACAGTGGCGATTACCACAGCAAGGATGCCGATCGATGCGTTCATGACGATGGGGGCATCCATATCGTCGTCAATGCCCTCATACGTGGCAGAACGCTTAGCTAACTCCGAGCCGATAACTTCAAAGCTACGTCTGGTCAGCTCACGCGCCGCATCACCCGCGCCATTAGTTAGTTGGCCCAGTTCGTGAACCGAGCGTGGGAACCAGTGATCTGAGCTATCGTGGAAGAGCAATGCGTCTTGGGTGTTGCCGTTGAGGGGCAGAGATACTATAGAAACGCCGATAGTTAAGACGATTAGAGCTAGCCAGCGCTTGAGGGCAATTGAACGGCCGAGGAGAACAACGCTAAAGATGGCAGTGGTGAGGATCTATATACGTGCTTGTTAGTTCGACCAAGCACCGATCACCATGGTAGACAGGAGATAGGGATGCTAACCTTGAGCTGGTACAGTATCTGGTAGTGGACGGGATCCAGATTGCTTAGAGCTACGTACTGCAGCGTGTTCTGGAAGGTGTATAGGAGAGCTGGGATAGCTAGTTTCCAGCTGTCGGCTGAAAAGACACTGCGATAGATTTGCTCAAAGATAGTTGTCGCAGGTGTAGATGGGGCGAGGGTTCGCGAGACCTCCCACAGAGAGAAGGTCAGTGATATAGAAAGTTTGATAACTTCGTTGAGGAAGACAGCGGTCGAAGGAAAGTACTTGTGGTCGCCAGAGGGTTTCATGATACGAGAGTAGTGCATGACCTGAGCAATAGGTTAGCTTGGGTTTAGACTTAGCGTTAGGGGCGGAGACCAGAGAAGAGAGGAGGATCACAATGAGGTGAGCCAAGGGCCGACAAGGCACAAGAAGGCGAGACAAAGACATACCAGAATGAGGGCTGAGTTTTGCACGATTAGCTGTATAGACAAAGCAGACAAACAGCGCCTCGAGTTAGCATGTGATAGCAGACGCAGGACACGGACACGGGGAGAGTATAGATGGAAGCAAGGCAATTTTCAACCAGCTACTGCAGCTACATTACAGCAGTAGCTTTCTTTCTTAGCTTTAGCCGGACAGCAGCTGAAAGGGGCCGCCGCAGTCTGGATGGCTGAATACATACAGAGACAATGGTGGCTTGCTTCGGCGGTAGCCCCAGGAATGTCCCGTCTGGGGCTCCGGGACGATGAGAAGCACCGGGCTTTTCTAGAAGCATGGCGGCAGTTGGGTACCAGCAAAGTGGTTGGTCGTATGTAGCAGTAGTATTGACAGTAGCAACAGGGGAGGCAGGCAAAAAAGGGGAATAGAATAGAGGAGATGAGAGAAGAGAGTTTGCACGTTTGTCAAGATGGATAGAGGATAAAAAGCCTAATAAGCTGGTAAAAAGACTGGAAGAATAGAAGTGTAGAAGCGAATATAGTTGGTAGTGGAATGGATGAAAATGACTGGGCTTCTTGCGGTGTGAAAGGACTTTTGAGAGGGTTAAAGCGATTAATTGGATAGTTGAAGTAAAAAAAGGTCGGTAAATTTTGAGCAACACAAAATAAAATAAAGTAAAATAAAATAAAATATAAGAGTCACACGATAAAGCCCGCAGCAAAATCAAATAAAAATGAAGAAAAAAAAATGAAACAAAAGAGACATCAGAAAATCAGAAAATCAGACAGAATCATGGAAATAATTATTGCCACCTTTTAAACAAAACGGAACCAGAAACAAGAAGTTCTTTGTCTCTTAGCTTCTGTTTTCTTTCATCACTTTTAAAAATAAACAACCAAAGTAGCCTCCCCTAAAAAGAATTTAAAAAAAAGCCCGTGCCGTAGTTCACGCCAGTTGCGCCCACTGTAAAAACAGAAGCCTTGTAGGACCATTACAGTCTATCCCTCCAGACTCTGGCCCTAATCCTAGCCTCCTCTAGTGAGTAACCACTCCAACGCCCGCTCCCTCTCCCCTTGACTTATCTCCGCCCGTTACTCTTGTGCCTCTTTCGCCTTGCTCGCTTCGCTTACCGCTTCACCAAACAGCGGAACAAGCATAATAACAGGCAATTTTAGACGCCCTTGATGCCCACACAGCACGCAAATATGCAAGCTCAGTCAGTATTAGTTTCTTCTTCGTTGTTAGATTGATCCTCTGCTCCATGTTTGTCTTTGTCTTCCTCCCTATGTCTGCTTGGCAGTTCAAACAGCATAACATTCACGATCCAATCAGTCAACCCTAAACAAGTCAAGTCACTCACTCACTGATCAGTCAAGCCTAAAACATTCTCTGTATTGTATGGTGTCTCTGCCAAAAATTAACGGCAAGCAATAATTCAAACAATCGTATGCAAGTGCAAAGAACACCCCAGCTAGCTTCATTCCCCCCCCTCCCCCACTAATGCTACAGGCACCATTCAATTCTCATTTAATTTCTGTTTGTATCATGAATCAATATCTTGTTCCCTACCTAGCCTACCCCCAACCACACGAAACAATACTTGCTTGGTTGCAAACCGCCCAAAGCACGACCCAGTACTTGACTTGCGCTTGTGCTCATGCTTGTTCTTGTCTTGCTACCCAGCCTAGCCTAACCTCAGCCCCTCTTTCTTGCACCCTCGCTCTTGCTACCATTATCGCCCCCTTGCTTTACTTGGACCAAAAAAGCGTCTTGGCTCTCCCAGTTTGACGCTTCTGCTCCTTGTGCATAGCAGTCAGTTCAAGAAAGTTGCGTTCGTCAATCACCGTGTTGCCTGACATGAGCCCTGGCAAATCGCTGCGTCGCCCAAAGTCTTCCGCAAACTTTGACCACCGCTCCTGGAGATCGTTATTACCTTCCATGTATGCACCAGGAACTACATGGAGTTGGAAATCACACAATGTTTCGCCATGTCCATGCGCTGAAAACCCACAATTTTTATGAAGATACAGCCTGTGGGTTTCGATCCCATGGACCATGCACCGCGACCTGGACGCCTAGCCCAGGCTCACGGCGCCATTGGTAGACACACCCTTTTCTGTCGAGGTGCTCTGGGGGACTAGCGGCCTGTTCGTGTCGCTGTCGAGCACCTGCATCGCTCGGCGGTTCGTGGTGTCAACAATTACTCGAATATTAGAAGAGGCTTGTCGCATGTACTCAACAGATCCAAACTCAAAGTTTGCCGGTGTCATGCAGAGTTTGATTAAATCAGGCGTCTTTTTTAAAAGCCCTTCTTCATTCATTTGCTGCGAAGCGCTGACAATCAAACTACGGGCCGGCATGATGGAAGGCAAGTGACCTTCCACAGAGCCATCTGAAAACGGAGACGCCAATACAGCCAAAAGAGCAGACATGTTGCTGCTGCTGCCTTGCAACACAGAGAAAATCCCTGCCTCCCCAAAAATTCTTGTAGAATCAGCGGCCAGATTGGCACGCTTCAAGAACTTGGAAACGTCGAAGTCCAGAGCTCGTGACAGGCGGGGCTGAGAAAGTGAATGTTGTCAGTGATAAAGCACATTGGCCCATAAATCGTAGCACACCCATTCACACCCGCCTACATACACATAATCGCCACATCAGTTTGCCCTACCTTCTCTAGATGGCCGCCTAGACGCAGGAACCACGGGTAAGCACGGAGCTTACTTTCCCTAGCCAAAGCACCAGACGCCCAGCGTTTCTAAAGGCCGTCTTCGCCTAGTGCATGGCCAGGAGTAGCAGCCTTTGGTATTCTATCAGCCGAGAGGCTACAACGCGGTGCGTCAAGTCCAGTAGCACCTCCATTGCTAGAGGAAACAGTCTCATAGTGCCACACGGCGGACGTCGCATTTGACGTCTTTTCCTTGAAATCTTGAGAAAACCACGGGCTCCCAAGAAGTGCCCAATTGTAGTCGGCGGTATGTTTGTCCAAGAGACTGCCAAAGAGTCCTATGTCTCCGAGGATGTCGTCCAAACTGATGCTCTCGTGAACAAGCAAGACTACCGCTGACTGCAGAGTAGTAGCCTCGACATTGCTTTTCCAGGGAATAGGCGAGAAGCTGCAGGCCACGACGCTAAGCTGTAAAAAGCAAAGTAACCATAGTACGATGAGATTCAACCCACAGCTCAACAGCTTTAAGACCGCCATTTTTGGGGGAAAAGGAAGATGGACAAACAGAAAGAAAACAACTGGAGGTATTGTCTGAGCTGTTGTTACACAAGCAACCGAAAGAGGATAAGCGTGACGATAAATGACAGACGTCGAAATCGTGGAACAGCCAGAGAAACACAGTGAGTTTTTGCGAAGGGTCATACAAAGAGACTCACATAGGTAAGAAGAGCAGTAGGGGGAACGGTCAGTAGGTCATTCGGTATTGTCTCTTTGAATGAAACCAAAGCCCTTATGTTTGTGTTAGACGTATGTATGTGTTGTTGTTGTGTAGCAAAGATCAGTTAACAGTGCAAATGAACAAAAGAGCCGCGATCGAGATTTGTAAGAGAGAACGAGCTTTGAAGGAAGAGAAAGAGAGAAGGCGAAAGGCAGGGGAAAACAAATAGAAAGCGGCTGAAGGGGCAAAAAAACAAAACAGAAGGGAGGGGCCAAAAGTCGACGACGCCTCTATAGGGCCATGAAGAAGCCTGGCCAGCCACATGTCCTACATGGCTGTCATATATCAAAAAGGTAGTGTGAAGCAAGTGTGTCGTGTTTGTGGGGTGGGTGTGCAGTGTGGAGCCGGTAGACTAACACCGAGCCCCACGCAGCCCCACCATCTTCATCGGAAGGTAGCCTGGAAACAGTACATATCCGGCAACCACAACCCACCTGCCAACCTAGGGCGTGTCAGCTTCCAACCAATCAGATAGGGCGCCGGTTTGTCCTGAGTTTAGCCGAGCGGGAAAACTACGGACTAGACGAGATTCGCGGGTAATTAACACCAGCTACAGGCCAACTATAAGTGACCTCACGATATGGAAGTAGCACGATTTAGGGCTTCACGGTCTTACTAATAGGCTGAATAATAGCCAGTGCCTTTACATCCAACTCAAAACAATAATACGGAATAGTCGTGAAGTTGAGCCCAGTATCTACCGAGTGGTTAAGAAGGTGCGTTGCCACTCTAGAAAAACAATTACGTAGGAACGAAAGACAAGTGAATAAATATCAAGGTCAACTAAGTAATATAACTATATAACTACAACTACAAGATGGTGCTCTAGAAAAAGCCTATACATCTATACTCCTACTGCTTTCTTGCATAGAAACCAGTGAAAAAAAAGCCATAAAACCAAGCACCTCGTGGATAAAGACACTAGCAACCATCCAGCCCTCCCCTTCCGAGATTGGAAAGAAAACACCATATTGTGGCGTTCTAGAAAAAGAAGTTGCAACTCCAAACAGAGCGCCATCGTTGAAAATGTGGCGTCCAACAAAAAGTAGAACGCTCTGGAAGATCACCGCGTTGACGAGGGAGCGAGCGAGTGGCTAGACGAAATGGCAACTACTCACGAAGCAGAAAAGGCAGATAAAAACCAGCACGTGACCTATGAGGGTTTTCAGCAGAAAAGAAACAAAGCCACACTACACGTGCGTTGCTCTCTTTGGATAGATCCAAAGCCCTAATTGCCTGTGACCGCATCCACATCCATGGCACAGTCCTCGTCATCGCCACTGCCGTTGTTTGTAAGGTTGATCAACTTCGCGTATTGCACAGTCAACCGTTGGACTTCGCGAAATTTGCCTGGAGAAAAAAAAAGAAAAAAGGAGTTAGAACCAATCAAAATCAAGACATCTAGACATGTAGAAGAAGCAAGAGGGGGAGAAACAAAGACATACCAAGAATCATCACCACGCCCTTGAGCAGTTCCATGCGGTCCCACCCACATATCGGCCCGTCTTTGGTAAACCAGCCCTTGGCGGGCGCATCATCGCTCTGCATGTCACGCATGACACCACCCACTAACGAGTTCAAAAGCTCTTCGACCTTGCCACGGTGGCCTTCAGCGCCAATACGCTTGGCATACATAAAGAGATACAGTCGGAACTCATCCTGGGCTTCCAAAGCCATGGAGCCAGCAATGCGGGTCTCAAGATGTGCAATGCTAACACTAGACTCAAAGTTCTGGAAGCCATCTTTGGCCATGACGAGCTTAATAATGCGCTGAAGGTTGTATGCACGGCCTTTGACCAGGAACTCGGTCGTAGTGTGTCGCTCGAGGAATGGAATAACGCCTGTAGACGTATTGATCTTCTTGGCGCGCTTCTTTCCACTTGAGCTTTCTGATTTAGGGCCTACAGCTGTGCTTTGCAGTGCACTTATCGACGAGTCGTTGCTGTTCCAGTACTGAGACCCAACTGCCCACCACGACTCGCTTAGTCGCTGCCACACAAACATTTCACGCGAGTAGTAGTAGCCGTCACCGTTGGACAGGGTGATGATTATGTGTCCACTGGAATTAAGGTGCACCGAAGTGACTCCAGGCGCAGTGACGAAACCATGTCGACTAAGTGATGTTGCCGCGATTTCTAGTACGGGGCCCAGAGAAACAGGCGGGTTCGGAGATGACTGGGACCGAATATCCCAGACATAGCAGAGGCCGACTGCAGTGATGCACAACAACCAGTAGTCCCGGCACTCGAGAATCACCGGCTGGGACTCAAGAATCATAGGGTTGAGAAGTCTCCTACCGGCAGGCGTCCAAACATGTACGCTCCCGTCCTCGCAGGCAGCAGCCCAGAAGTTGCGGTTTCCGGCTACTAGCAAGACGGCCCGGGGAAGAAAGTCTTCCCACAGCACCTCTGCACGTTTTGATGCAACAATCCTGGTTGGTTCCCGTGCGTTTGTCGGGTTTCTTGCCTCCAGTATAATGTTTTCGCCCAGTCTGGTAGCATCTTCAAGTGTGCTTTCGCCAAGCAGAATGCCCTTTTCCAATGGCCGCAGGATCAGGGACCGCACTTTAGGCACAGCTAGTCGTAGATGGGAATAAGAGACTGCAGGATTCAATACCGCGGATCGAAGATAGTCAGGTACAGGCACAAGACCGTCCGCTGGGGCAGTTGGCTGTACAGCCTCGACACCATCAGGGCCATTTGTTACAACCGGTACGGGGCCACTGGTTGCTCTCGGAGGTGTATCTTCATGTGTGTCTTCAGTCTCTATTATGGCCGCCTTGCGCTTGCTACCGATAATCAAGGACACCAAGCCTCCTTTAGGCAGCCCATCGTAGGGTTTGGAAATATCAATGATGGTTTGCGGGGCGTCGTTGGGAGCCGCCTTTGCAGTTGAGCCAACAAGTTGCGCCTGTGGTAACGATGATAACCCCGTACCCGACGATGACACTAAAAGAGGCGCGACTCTCTTTTTACCATCCTTACCCACGGTCACACGCGACTTGAGCTCGTTGACTCTGGCCGCAGCTTTCTCTGCACTCTCTTGTTCCTGTGTAGGCTCTTCAGGCTTGCTCTTTTCTTTTAATAGGTCTGGTGTGGTGCCATTGGTCGTAGCTGTAGCTGCTGCTGCAGCTCCTGCGACTACTGCGGCTCCTGACGCAGCTGTCGTTGTTGTATTCGTGGGTTTCGAAATGCCATTCTTGACACCATTTGTCTGAGGAACAGTCTCTTCTTCCTTAATTGCAGAGGCTGCGTCGCCCATAAGCGCTCCCATTCTCGATTGCGCGGCTCGCGACTCATCCTGCTTGCTACTGTTTTCAAGATGGAGACCATCAACATCCTCAGCAATACCCATGCCCTTTCTTGATACGCCGTACCTATGCAGCGCCTTGTAATTTTCCTCCTCAGTGGCAACCCACCCTAACTCACCGGCATCAAACTTGAAGCCAATGATACTGCCATCAAGACTGGCAGCAAAAATAGTTTGGCCGTCGGGGGCCCAAGACAAGTCAACGATAGACTTGCCAGTAATGTCCTGAAGAATCACCACAGGGCGAGAGTTGTTGGTATTCCAAATGGTGAGGGTCTTATCTTGGCCAGCTGACGCGATGACTGTGACAAGACTAGTGTTTGGAACCTTTGCGGGATCTTCATTATAGAATAGCCTCGGTGAAAACATGCAAACTTCGGATGGTGCCTCGTGGCCAATGAGATGAATGTCGCTAGACCAGGAAGTTCGGTCGATGATAACTATAGAACTGACAGGACCATTGACAGCATTTGATGCTGAAATGTGGTTTCCATCTGGCGACCACGAACATCTTCGGAAGTAAGTAGTGAGGGGGGAATTTCGAAACGGTGTGCTAATAGTAGATTCAAGAACAAAGTTGTTGACCATGTCGTGCTGCGTCGCGTTTGGGGCAGGAGACGTGAAGCGGAAGATTTTGATTGTCCGATCGTCTGAAGCGGTAGCCAGGTATTTGTTGGCAGGATCGAAGCATATTCCCTTGACATGTGAAGTGTGTGTTGATATAGTCTTGAGCTTCTCAAAGGTGTGGCCAGACCAAACCACTACCTTGGAATCCAAGCCGACAGAAAGCAAGATTGAGGAGTCGTTAGACCAAGCCAAATCCTGCACATCATTGTCATGGCCAATCAAACGCTTATAAGTCTTCCAGTTCTCGACTGGCGGCGGTTCGCTCGATCCGAAGGCAACACTGGGTGCACTTTTGTCAAGATGATAAACACAGATGATTTTGTCGTCGGCTCCCGAAGCAAGGTATTTTCCGTTGGGCGAAAAGCGCACCGAGTGAATAGTGCCGAGGTGGTGGCTCATATGGCAGAGCTGACGAGGCTTTGTATATGAATCATTGTTGGCATTGTAGATAGCTTCGGTACTCCAGATTCGAACGTGGCCATCGCCACCGGCAGTGGCTAGTCGCTTGCCGTCGGGCGACACATGGCAGCTGTATACTTCAAAGTCTTTCTGCTCGCCTTAAAAGGGGTTAGCATAGTGGTCATTGATGGCGAAGGTAGGGGGAAGGGACATGTTATTTAGCCTACCACTGTGGCTAAGCCATGCGGGCTTGATGATATGCATTTTTGAGGGGAAAGGGCCCGGTCGAGTGTTGTGTACGAGAATCTTCCAAAACCAGTGCCAATACTCTTGAGAACAATTGGTCCAAAATTTATGTAGCCTTCGGAGGTAGTGGAGGCACGCAGAATCGCTTGAGAGCGAAATTTCAAACAAACGCCTACAACCGATTAGATGTGATGGATGTAGGTGTTTCCCAGCGTAGAGAAGGTCTTCCCGGCTGTCGCCCTAGCCTAGCAACGATAATAAATGCAGAAATCCACTTGGACAGTATCTAAAATTTGCGGTTGCTGATGTTCAGCCAGACTTGTTGTGTGTGAGTCGCGTTGCTTGCAAGTAATGTAAGCCTCGAGCCTATGAAATCATCTCTCCTCGCAGGAAAGCGTGTTTCTAAGCTGGACTGCGCCGGCTGATCCTCGGTTAATTTGTAAAATCAATACGCTAAAGGCACATATATTAACTTGAAGTTCAACCTATGCTGCTCTTGACTTGATTGGTTTGACGATTTCTCCTTCCCCCTTCCCCCCAAAATTAGAGATTTTCTTTACTCTCTATTGCCAATATGTCTGAATACTGGAAATCAACACCGAGATACTTCTGCAAGTACTGCAACGTCTACGTACGCGACACCAAACTTGAGCGCAATAACCATGAGAGCACTGGCAAGCATCAGGGTGCCCTGAAGCGCTTCTTACGCAACTTGCACCGATCGCATGACCAAGAAGAGCGCGAAAAGGAGCGAGCACAGCGCGAAATTGACAGACTAAATGGCATCGTTGGAGGGGCTTCCTCAGAGTTCAAGGCCGGTGGCCACAGCTCTAACCCAGACCCCGGCTCCCGAGGCCCTCCCAATAAGGCCTCCGCACCGTCAAAACACTCTGTTGAAGATGAACGCAAGCGTCAATTAGAGCAACTAGCAGATATGGGCGTGGCCATCCCATCGGAACTACGCCCAGATATGGCGATTGCGGGAGAATGGACCGTTACATCTACACGCATCATATCACACGATCGCGAGGGCGATAGTCAAAAATCAATAGATAGTGTAGCGACAGGAATGCGGAAGCGCGAGGTGACAGAGGAGGAGAAAGAGGAAGAAGAGGCAATGAGCAGGCTATTCAAAAAGCCGAGGAAATGGGGACATGATTCTAAACTTGCGCCCAGCGAAGACAAGGAACTGGACGCCATATTACGCGGTGATCTATTTACTGGCAAGGCTGAGCCCAAAAGCGAGCCTTCACTGGTCAAAGATGAGGACGAAGACACACGGAGAATCAAGCAAGAATCTGACGTGAGCGACAGTCTGGCTCCCAGCGAAGAGTCTGTGACAAAGACAAAGATCAAGACTGAGCCCGAGGATGAGGCCCCATCCAATGCCCCCGAGACACAAGCAGAAGTTGAACCAGCAATAATTTTTAAGAAGCGGAAGCCCAAAAGCATACGGCAAAAGTGATTACGGGACATAGGATAGACATGAGAAAACCAGAAATGCTAGGATATTTTGAGTTTATTTATTGATCATATGGCGGCTCTACGCTGGATAACTACAGACTATCATCACATTTGTACTAAACCTACACTAGTAACACAAGTTAGCTTGAGAGTCGAAACATAACAGACTGCAAGTGAGAATTGGCGACGAGAGTGTTTGATCAGAGTGTAGATAATATGCTTTCTCAGCAACCACAAATATTTTGTGTCTGAGTGAGCTGGGTTTGCATTCTCTTTCATCATTTCAAAATGGGAAGGCAGCTTAGAGAATGAGGGGACATAGGGTTGGGTGGGAGCTTACCTGATGAGCCTCTACTCTAAAGTAGATCATCTGGAGTGTTGAAACTAGGCCTCATATCTAAGCTATATCTAACGCTCCGAAAGAGGCGATGGAGATATAAAAAGAAAAAAGAAAGAAAGAACGGAAGGAAAATTTTGACAACAATTCAGTCTTTTTGGAGTCGTGATTTTTTTCTTTAAAGTGGGGATTTGCACTTGTTATCTTTTATCGTTATCTGATAGCATTATCGTGCATTATACATTCCTTATCTGGATCAAGTGTGGGTTAAGGTATACCTTCTTAACCCTAAGGACGACGACAACATCCATCTCCATCCTGCTATACTCCTGCAGTCTTCACATGCTTCTTCAGGAGGCACTAAAAGTCTTAGGTTTTAATTTAGGTTGGCAGTGCTGGCACTAACCCCATCGTCCAATCTAATAATCCAAGTCATTGCCTAATACCGTACTGATTTTCCTAAATAACATTTGGAAGATGCTGGTTCTAGCAAAAATAGAAAATCATCAGACCAAGACCAAGGCCTAAGCTATTAGAATGGAAACTGATGCAGGTCTAAACGATGTCTTAGGCCAAGCCTGTGGAGCTCACGGGTCTTGTCACCATGGATTCTGAGATTCCTGGCTTAGAAGTACTCATAGCGTTGGTCAAAATCAGATATGCTAATGTCCTTATTGTTCGTGTAGTGGGTTTTGATCAGATGTACCTGAGAAATAAAATCTCCGCTGTCCTCGTTTGCAACTTCGAATCCAAAACGGCTTAGTTTCCAATAGATGGAAAGTAGACGCTTGCATTGGCTCTTGAAACTATTGAGTAGCCAAGAGTCCTGTGCAGAGAGGCTTTATGAAAGAGGGCATATGAACGGCAGAGACTCTGTCGCCTTCTGTGACAGCTTGGAGCTGTGCTTAATACTGGAAGGGCCTCTGCGTTGGAGGCTGGCTGGACAGCGAGAGATATACTAATGTCCAAGAGCGGAGATGATCGCCAAACCAGCTCTAGTTTCACCACCAAGACCGCCCGCAGGTACTTGTCTTTTGTTTTTGAATAGCCACAAAGACGACCTTTGACCTCTCCGTCTCCTAGCACTAAAGCCTCCGCTAAACAGTTTGTTGTTTGTTTGTTATATGGCAAGTTATTACAAGATCCCTCTACGGGTTCCTGGCACAGGCTAGTATCATGATTTACATGCACAAAAAAGAACATGCTGGGCACTAATACACCGGAGGAAGCGTATGGGACGTATAGATATAGATTAGTAGTGAACGTAAGTCGTCTTAAAGGGTGATGAGCGTTAGTAGGTCCGTTTTATCACCAGCCACTTAGTAAAGCAAAGTGTATGTAATGCATGTGCCAGTACGTGCATATGTATCGATTTTATTGGGAACGGGAGGGGGGG
>MKGM01000347.1:0-24912 GCA_002018265.1 Ceratocystis harringtonii | reverse complement strand
CCACAAAGCCGAACCCTAAAAAGTCATAGGATCGGTTCGAAGAAGACGCACACCTGCAACTGCAGACCGTCCGGGAGAGACGTAGGATGACGACATCGTCCTACCCTCTTCCGTCCAGAATTTGATTTGAGTTGGTTTGAGTTGATTTGAATATATTTAGCGTCTACTAGAATTACTAAGATCAAACGACGCGGCTCTTCCGTCCAGGACATGCCGTCATATTGCTGTGGAAAACCAGTAGGTAGACGTTAAATAGCACAAACAAACAAGCAAATAGAGCGTGAGACTCTTAATCTCAAGGTTGCAGGTTCGACCTCCGCATTGGGCTCGATTCTCAGTGGTCCAGTCTAACGGAAAAACTTTGAACCTCAAGCGCTTCATGTTTTGTATGTATGCAATAGATGGAGGCAAGTCATACATCAGCAAGTGAATCATAGCACGAACAATGACTTGTAGAGCAGACCCCTTGTCTCTCTTTTTTTCTCATAAGCAGCTCGTCTGTGGTCATGGATAAGCTAGGTCAGCCGACCATACTCATTCACTCCCTCGCTCACTCACTAACCTGGTTTCCTACATCTGCATCCTCTGTCCGGATGCTTCCCAAAACGGCACATTGGCCGAGAGCCAAGCCACCACCCAGCAAGTCTTTGTTAGCCGCTGCGCTCGCTGACCAGAGCTATCATCCATTACCCACACCATCATTGGCCCCTAAGCCTCACACGCAAGCCAATTATACAAAACTATCATTAGCCAGGTTCCCCCCAGCTCTGAACTAGGAGGGGGGCTCTTTAGTTCGCGCTAGCCCCCGCATTCCCCAGATTCCTGTGCTCTCAGCAGGTCTGGGGAAGTAAGAAAGGGTTGGAGTCTACGTATTTGGGCCCGGCAACCCAAGGTCTTAAACGAGTAGACACCACAACGTGGTCGACGTGAGTGACAGCTGTAACAGGTTCTACAAGTGTAGAAAGACATAGAAGTAAATAGAGATGTGACATGACTGACGTGCGAGCGGTCCGAGGTTAGTACAAATAGACGAGGAAAGATAAGAAAGCAGCCGTCGGTTACATACATGATACGCATATCTCTCACTGGTGCGTGTTCTTTCCTTCCTGTCCGGTTCTTTTTTTTTTCTTTTTGCACATAAGACTCGTTGTCGCCTCCCCGTTCCTTTTGCACGTTTCTCTTGCTTTTCCGCGCCTTCGTATTTGCTACTAAGTCTACACCATGTCTCCAAGTGATAAACCCAAAGAGCGTCCGGCTCAAAAGCGCTCTCCCATGAGCTGTGAGCGGTGCAAAAGCCGCAAGACAAAGGTACTTATCACGTGATGATAATGCCTTTTTAATTGGCTATGTGTGCAACATGCTAACCCCGCCCGTCTACAGTGTGTCGATCCTCGTGAGTTCTCTAGGCCGGCTTTGCTTTCCGTCTGTGGGCCGCAATCTCCTTCTAACTCGGCGCTTAGTTCCCGGTCCTTGCCAGCTTTGCGTAAACACAGGCTCAGTATGCCGCGTTGACATGTCCCGCCGGCGGCAACGGCCATACTACCAGGTCTCGGAAGAACAGTTCCGGTATATGACCAAGGCCCTTAACCATTTTATGCCAAACATGACCCTAGACCTCACTAGCCTCCGTAGTTTTGTCAGCACTCTCGATGATAGCAGTTGTCATGATAGACCGGAAACGGCAAGCTCAAAGGTAGTGTCGCCTGCGACGAGCATAAGCTCGGGTAGTACACGGCCCTCGGTTTCAATGTCAGAGACAGGACTGGTTCCAAGCACAGTCATCTCTTTAGACGAAATCGATAAGATCCAAGGACGCGCCAGCTGGCTGCGTGTTGACAGTGCAGGAAATCACCGTAAGCTACATCTTCTGTGCTGTGAGAAAACCTAGCTGACTTCTGCCACAGGCTATGTTGGAGGGGAAGGATCATATGCCTTTCACTCAGCGGTACAGTCCGCTAAAGCACGACAACCCTTGAGCCCCAGAGACCCAGATCTGCTATCTACAGATACGACACAAAGCACTGTCGCATCTGAAAATATGCCTCCAGCCGCCAGTGTATCGCTACCGCGGCGCATCTATCTTCCGCGGCGAGATCTCTGCAATAAGAGCGTCACTAGGTTCTTCCAGGATATTCACTCGGTTTATTGGTTGTTCGCAGTAGAAAGCTTTCAGGCATCGCTAGATAGCCTTTATGCTGGGGATTTGCGCTCGGCGACCCCGCCCATGTTGTGCTCATTATATTCTATCTTGGCGATGACTTGTGAGAGTGAAGGCAAAATGTACGGGGGGGCCAATGTGGCCACTAGCCCCCCTTCTCGGTATCTAGCGTTGGCCAAGGAAATGATTCCTGAACTCTACGACAAGGCGGATATTGACAGTATACGAGCGCTATGTCTTTTGGTGCGTTACTCTTTTCTTTTTTTTCTTCTTCTTTCTTTTCTTGATTTTCCTTTCTTTTCCCCAAAACCCCCTTTGCCACCACCATAGCCTAGAAAACTGACAAACATCCATCTCTTTGCCAGGCCATGGTCCACCAGAGCTCGTGCCCTGACCAAGCATATCTTTACATTGGGTCTGCAGCCCGCATCGCCTACACCCTTGGGCTCCATATCAAAAAAGAGACGCACGCACGGCCCATGTTCCAACGCCAGCTTGAGCTCCGAATATTCTGCACCATCTACCTCCTTGACATGGATATCGCGCTGGCTCACGGCTATCCATCGGCCCTTAGCGAAGCTGACGCCGTCAAAGACCTGCACCTGACAACCGAGCAAATACTCTGCCCTGGAAGCAACATCCCGCCTGGCTACCAGGTGGTAGCCAGCCAGCTCTCGCAGCTCTCCCGCCGCATCAGCGCGCTGCTCTACATCACACCAGACTCTGGAGGCCGCACGCGTTTTCTGGCTGATGTCATGGGCTGTATATCGACTTTGCATACATGGATGGATGACCTTCCGCTGCCGTTGCGCAACTGCAAGGACACGACACAATGCCACAGTCGTAGTATTGCTATACTGCACCTTCGATACTATAGCACCATGATCCTGGCAACACGGCCGTTTCTACTGCATACGGCGCTGGGCTCCGGCGAATCCGGTACCGAAACTAAGAGGAAGGCGTTTCAGGACTTGGCCATGTTATGCATTGACGCCGCAAGCCAGTCACTTGATATCTTGCAGCATATGCAGGCTAATGGCCTAACATCCAGTCTGGTGTCGCTAGATACATCATTTCTCACGGAGAATATCCAGGTCTTTTTGCTAATAGTGAGCGCAAACACAAGGCGAGAAAGCGGTCTGGATATAATTCAAAAGGCGTACGCATGCCTCGAGATCCTGCAGAGCATGGAGCAGGTGCAGGGCGTCAAATCAACGCTGGACAAAGCACTCGCACAGCTCAGGGAATACGGTATAATAGATGCCAGCAACGGCCTCGTGCGCAAAGAGCCAGCGCGTGATCAACTATTTCTGGGCATGGAATCGACACAGGCGCTGCCTTTGTACGTTAATTTCTTTGACAATAACCCTAAAGATGCGGACAACAGCATAGCTAACCCCTTGGTGTTTTTTTTTTCTTCTCTTTCCCGAATAGGTATCTGAACGCCGCTGCAACGATGGGGCCAGGACTTTCAGATTTTCACCGACTTATCTTTGAGAAACTCCACTAAAAGAGAGGAAACATGCAAGTAAGCTTGCAGCGTAGCAGAGACAAAAGGGCCTCGGCTGGGGGCAGCAAAAGACTTCTTGGAGTTGCAGTTGTAGTTTACACTTTGAATTTTACACTTTGTACTTTGCAGCCAATTTTATGCAGCTGATATGGGGGGCGATAAGAGCAAATTTTGGGTGACTGCTTACCTAAGCCATACCCCACCACTGGGTTTGTATTTTAGCAATGTGCGGGTGCAATATAGCACTACATGCTCTCGCAGCACTTCACATCTTTTGCGGCCTGACAAGCTTCTAGAATGCTTCGGCGTAGGCCATGTCGTTGGAGAACGCGAGCGCAAAGGACCCGGGTGAATATTAACAGATGGGCGGGATTTAGAAATCCGGGGGAGATGTGCGGACATGAAGACCGAGGGACCATGGCAAAAGAAATAATAAACGCTAAAATATCGTATTGTAGCCAAGGTTTGTTGAGCGTGCAAAGACCAGAAGTCGGACCGAAAACATGCCTATAACGTCGCAATAGGATGGTTTATACAGAGGAGCACACAGTATATATGGGTCCAATGCGAGGCAAGCTGCAGGTCGTCAGACGGGGACAGAGCCCTACGAAGCTTAAGTGAGCCAGGTGTAGGTAGGCGTATTGTTGTTTTAGAAATTGGAGATGCATAGCGACTGTTTTCTATATAATACACACTCGTGTTGTAAAGTTGATGTCATGCAAGCACATGTGGAAATGAGGCGTTGCGAGGGAAAGGCGTCGTGTCCCCTCTTCTTTTCCGTCTCCAACCAATGAGGGAGAATAAGATTAATTACATGAACAAGAGTTCCTGGCTCGTGCGTGTAGGGGAACAAGAGCGAGTTAGTTTGTCCGATTCCAATCTGGGTTGAGTAGATTCTTATCTCCTCCTCCGCCTTACACCCTGTCTTGTGCCGTTGCTGCTTCACATCCCCCGGCCGGAGATTGCCTGTGAAGGTGGACAGATATAGGCTGGACTGTACTGCACGTACGTCCGTTTGAGTCTTGGCTAGATGGCACACAGGCGAAGACAGAAGAAAGAGCGGAGAAGGGAGAAGAGAAGAGGNGGGGGGGGGGAGAAGAGAGGAGAGGAGAGGAAAGAGAGAGGGAGGTAAGGGGACGAGGAAGGAGACGAGGAAGGAGACGAGGAAGGGGAGGAAATGGCGACGCGGTGGTGGGAGTCTTGAGTGTCAGGGCAAACGGGACTAGGCAGTTTTGCATAGTGGAGCGGACAAGGCGAAGTACAAAGCTTTATAAACGAGGATATATAAGTGATGTAGGCGGCGGTGGATGCACGGAAAGGACAGCCTCGGGCTAGGAACCCTGGGGCAGGAAGGGAGGCCCGGCTTGTATGATAGGAACACTAGACTAGCGTCCATAAGCCCTATAGGCTTGCTTGCATTTTGTACGAGGACTCCTCGTAGCAAAGGGCGTAGCGCCAGCGCGATTGTTCCTAGAGCCGTGTAGGATGCATTTGCATCAAGTAATAAGGAAACGAGGGAAAAGTTCCGATGCTGCTAAAACCGGTGGAGGACAGGGCAGAGCAAGGGCAAAGAGCAATGGGCAGGGATAGGGATAGGGTGTATCAGCACGCCTGATAACAAGAAACCGAGCTCGAAACGTTTTTAAGCTTTGTTTGCTGAGGCCCTTTGACAAGAGCAAGACAGCCATAAGATAAAGAAACAGGGCAGGGGCTTACCAGGGCAGAACAAAGGCTTAGCAGAAGATATGAGTAAAGCCCCGACGTAGTCTAACCTAGACTGATAAGAAAAAGAAACGTTGCCGTGGGAAGCCAGGTTGTTATTGTTAGCTCTAGAGCCTAGCCAGATAGAGAAACAAGAGTTGCTAGAAAAGCCGCCACAGCAGGGACAAGGAATAAGAAGATTTCAATGTGCTGCCGCCGTATGCAAGCCGAGTGAGAGGCAGATAAAATGGAGGCCAGAAAAGACATAGGAAGGGAGGAGGGGAGAAGAAAACGTGGAATAAATGATGGAGAATAAGAATAAAAAATAAAAAAAAAACAAAACAAAAGGAAAAACAACCCCAAAAATTGGATAAAATAAAAATTTCCCGATACAAAAGCGCATGAATAAATAAATAAATTGCCAAGTAAAAACAACTCCACGCAGGCCTGAGCGTTGACACACAAACCAAGGCCTTGATGACATCCTCATCGATCAAGTGCTCGCACAAGAATATGCAAAAATCAATTATATAATCGACTTGCAACTCTGCGACGGCCTGCTGCTTATCTTGCCCATTGTCTTGGTTCAGGTATAAGTACTACCCACCAGGAGACGCAAAGTGGCCACTAGTGTTCTGTTTTCAATCAGCCTCTTTTTCTCCTACTCCTCTTCCCATAGGTAGAGCCTTGTACACTCGGATTTGCTCTCTACGGTCAACCATCATCCCCTCATTCACTCATTCACTCATTCATCCCTCCGTCCATTCGCTCGCTCATATCGTCACCGCATACAACGCTAGCTATATGGACACATAATCATACAATACTCGCAGCTACGCAACACCCTTCTCAACCATGGCCGAATCCAAGGAGCGCGCCGCTACTCCCTCTTCGGAGGCCGGCGAAGCCATCGTCTTTGACCCCGAAGGCGACATGAGCGTTGAGACCCAACTGCAGCGCGGTCTCAAGAGTCGGCACATTCAATTCCTTGCGCTGGGTACGTACCCCCCCCCGCGCTACATCTTGGCTGATCTGCTTGACCATCTGCTAACTCTCTCCTAGGCGGTGCTATTGGCACGGGCCTTTTCATCGGCTCCGGCTCCATCTTGCATTCATCCGGCCCCGCATCGCTATTCCTCTCGTACATGTCCATGATGGCCCTTGTTTTCTTCATCATGAACGCTATCGCTGAGATGGTCGTCTACTTGCCTATGAAGGGCATCACGATGCCCTACTTCACAAAGCGCTTTGTCGACGACTCGCTTGCTTTTGCTGCCGGCTGGAACTACTGGTATGCTTACTCTATGCTAACAGCCGCTGAGGCCACTGCTGCCGGCATCATTATCGACTACTGGAAGCCGCCCGTTAACATCGGCGTATGGATTGCCATCGTGCTCGTCGTCATCCTGCTGCTCAACATCATTGCCGTGTCCGTGTTCGGCGAAGCCGAGTTCTGGTTCGCTAGCATCAAGCTCATCACCATCATGGGCCTGGTCATCCTTGGCGTCGTTATTTTCTTCGGCGGCGGCCCCAACCAAAAGAGCATGCGCGGCTTCTCCTACTGGAAAAACCCCGGTGCTTTCACCGAGTACGAAGCCGGTGGCAAGGCAGGCCACTTCCTCGCCTTCTGGCATGCGTTTGTCGGCGCCGGTTTCTCTTTTGTCACCTCTCCTGAGCTGATTGGTATTGCTGCCGGTGAGTGCGTGGCCCCTCGCCGCAACATCCCCAAGGCTGCCAGACGCTTCATTTTCCGCCTGGCTATTTTCTACGGTGCCGCCTCTCTTGTCATTGGCATCATGGTTCCGTACAACGACAGCCGCCTGCTTGGTGGCCATGATGCTAGCGCCTCGCCCTTTGTCATTGGTATCCAAAACGTTGGTATCGAGGGCTTTGATCACGTCATCAATGCCGCCGTCCTGACCTCGGCGTGGTCTGCTGGAAACTCATTCCTGTACAGTGGCTCCCGTGTGCTCTACTCCATGAGCAAGACTGGCCATGCTCCCGCCTTCTTCCGTACTACTACCGCTAAGGGTGTGCCATACGTGGCGATTCTAGCTACTTGGTTTCCTAGTATCCTGGCCTTCCTCAACGTGTCCAACAGCGGATCGCGCGTCTTCAGCTGGTTCACCAATATTTCTACCATCTCGGGTTTTGTTGCCTGGATTGTCGTGCTCATCACTTACCTGCGCTTCCGCAAGGCTATGGAGTACAACAACATGATGGATGTCCTTCCCTACAGAACACGCTTCCAGCCGTATGGATCATACTTTGTGCTCTTCATGATCTCGCTATTGACCCTGACCAACGGCTTCCAAATCTTGATCCCCCGCAACTGGAGTTTCCAGGACTTCCTTGCCGCCTACATCACGCTTCCCATCTTCCTAGCTCTTTACCTTGGCCACAGGATTTACACGCGCTCCAAGCGCTGGGCCATCCCAATTGAGGAAATTGACTGCATCACAGGCAAGAAGGAAATGGATGAGCTTGCCGAAATGGACCAGCCTCCTGTTCCCAAGAACTGGATGGAAAAGGCCTGGTACTGGTTGGCTTAAATAATGGCGGTGTAGGGCGACGCAGGTGATTTCATTTAACGTATCGAGCATGTTGTTTCGCCAGGAACCGAAAGGAGCTGGTCACAACTGCCACAGTGTTTACTTCAGTCAGGGACTAAAGCCAGTCAAACAGGTGAAGATTAGATTGTTTTCCATTTGCCACCAGAGCAATAAAGACGAGCATAGGCTGCGTCCAAAAAGCGGAACAGTCAAAGGAGTTTTGGGCGTCTGATATTTGATTATTTTTTTGGTTTATATATTAGCAACTCCGTCTCATATTAGAGAGGCATTATTCTGAAAGCTATTTTCTGTTGGGGACAAGCAGAAACATTAAAGATTTTAATATACGATGATACCTAGAATACAGAGGCAATCAAAGAGAGAAAGTGCTGTGTATGTATGTATTGAGAGCAATCAGTATAGTTTGTTAGAGGAGGGGGTGAACCGTGTAACGGCTTTTAACTGGAAAAGTATACATGCACTCGTGCCATGCTCCGCCTGCCTAGGCAGGGTCCAAGATGGTAAACGACATAATCATCATAGCTCAAGCCAAACAAAAATAAGAGCTCCTTCATAACGCCCTCCCCCCGTCACTTAGATCTCAACACCGCCCAAGTACAAGCTAAAAATGGCAAACTTGTCGTCGGAGGCCGACAAGCCCATGACCGCAAACCACACATGCGAAAACCAGCCCTTGAACTCTGGCTCTGTCAACACCTCCTTCCAGCATAGCGCCGCATCGTGGACTGGATTGCGAAACACTCCACACCCTAGGGCGCCCATCACTATAGCCGAGTGGCCATGAGACGCCAGCGCGCGCAGGCTCATGCGAAGCTTCAGTTTGTAGTGATCCCGCGCTCTCTTTTGGGCAAAGATTTCGGGCCGATTTACCAAATGGCCAGCTGACCTGGATTCAGTAGAGCCAAAGGCAAGCCTAACCCTGGTCTCGGCAGCTACCGATATGATGCTAATGACGGGCAAGTCTGCGGTAGTAATGCGTGGGTCGACATCGGTGAGAAGCTGGTGGTGGGCACGTGAATCGCGGCGGTGTACTAGCACATCAGGCGTGTACAGCACATGGTCAATGTTCCACGGGTAAGTAGCGCCCTTTAGTGACATGTATAGTGAGCTTCTGTAGCATAAGGCCTCTTCTTGTGCCATAGCCCCGCGGATATAGCCTCCGCCGGGGGTTCTGGCATTGGCAAAGTTCATTGCGGCTACGCGCAGGGCCGGCAAGGGCGCAGGCTTGGCAGTGGAGGCAGCAGACATCTGAAGGGCAGCAGCTTCCTGGCCCACAATTCCTTGGAGCTTAAGTGCCGCATTGATAGTGTCTTCGTTGATAACTGCCACCTTGGCAGGGCCGTATCCAGGACACCTAGCAGCGTCAAGAGGTGGTAGTTTAGAGGATCTATCGTACTGCGTAAACATTTTAGGGTTGATATCTGGGCGCTGGGCCGCAAGTTTCGGAAGTAGGGTAGCGTTGTTTCTGGCGACGGTCAGGTTGCTCATACGCACGGGCGAATCGTGCGCAAGACGAGCCGGCCGTCCGTCAGACGCATAAGGCACGCGGGCCAGGCGTGACGACTCAGTAGTTTTATTCATTCTGTGTGGTACGCGGCTTTTTTGCCGTTGCCCAGAAGCAGAGTTTACGCTCCTAGAAGAGGATGGATATGGTGATGTCGGAAAGTCCGATGGCTTTGTGGGACGGGAGAGGGGGGCCAAGGGATGGTTCTGGGAACTGCGTGGCGGTCCTCTGGCTGCTGGTGTTTCTGATGGAGATATCTGTGAAAAGAAATCGGTGATCTTAGTTTTGGGAGCCGCTGGCGATCTTGTAGCCCACGGTCGGCTAGCCCCCTGTGGATTTTGGACATTTTCCATCGATCTCGTGAAAGCCTGCCCGTCACAGGACCTATCACATCGAATAGCAGCCTGTGATGGACAATAAATAAATAAACAAGTGAAAGGCTGCTGAGGACATAGTCTCGGCACACCTGCCAGTACCCAGGGCTGGGCAGTTTTGGATTTACTTGCTATTTGTAGGACGCATATGCTGACTTTATTATTTGTGCAACACCATCGCGGGGCTTGAATATATATCTTGCGTCATGCAATGATTCACAACGTACTGCTAGTAAGTCGGGCGAGGTTATGCTGATGACTAAGCCGTGTAGCAGATGGTAACCCTCGGCAACCCTATGGAATGCTTATAGCAGGTGGTGATGGCATAGCTAGCAGCCAGCTCCAAGTTTAGACACGAACACATACAATCAGCAGAACTTAATCTATTTACTTGATTGAGACGACGTAGCACCCGGGCCAAGAAACGTACACGGCACGGGGAGAGAGACCTTGCTGCGGCTGCGCTCACGTCAGCAGGAAAGGAGGCAACAGAGAAAAAAGAAGGCTATGGGACGACAAAGGGCAATGCATTAGAAAGGGTAGAGGCAAGGCCAGGAGCGAAATGCACAAGGGACAGGGGACCAAAGGCGAAAAAAATGATGAGATCGCCAAATTAAACATTAGCCTGAACTTTGGCTCTGAGCTCGGACGCTTGGGAGGTGAAGAGTGCAAGCTGGGAGGCTAGAGGTGTAACTCTGCACTTGGCACCTGACGAGTAAGTAGTGAGTACACATGCGCACGAAAATTTGTACTGGGAGTCGCGCGTAACGAGAAGTACCTGCTACTTCTAGTCGTGCGAGGCATCGCATGCATACGCGACAACCATGCCGTTTTCATGCGAACCTGTCGTTTTTGGGGTCATTTTGGGTGATTTTATCCATTTTATCCGTATTGTGACCGGCAGCACGGGGATGCTTGATTAATCCAGACGAGACTTGGGTGGGAATATAGGGCTGTAATAGAGAGTCTGGCAGCCTGAACGCAGGGAGACAAACTATGAAGAAAAAGCGAACGAAAAAGATGGTGAAATAAATATAGGGCTTAGAACGTCGCAAGTGGGAGTCTTGGCCGGCTAAATTTCAGGATTACAGGGTAAGCCCCCTGAAAAATAAAAGAAATGGAGCCCTTGGAGCTTGGATGTGTGGCCCAGAACGATAGTTGTGATTTTCCTTTACGAAAGGGGTCCTTTTCCTAGTTGTGTGCGGCTTTGGACAGTCCCTCGCGACTTTAGTTTTCTTTTTATTATTTTTGCTCTTAGTATCACCAAGCTCAACGTCAGACCCGCACACCATCGTCGACACTTTGCCGGGCTGATGGACTCGTGGCGGCTTCATCTTTCCATTCGTTATTCGCGGCTATCCTTCTTTATTCTCTAATATTTCACGGCCTTTTCTTTTTTCTTTTTGCCTTTTCCTTGTTTGGCAGCTGCACGTACTTTGGCTCTACCGTTAATTTATCTTATCCCCCCCGGGCGTTTAATTCTTTTTTTGTTGGTGCTTTGTATAGAACATCACCACGCCTCTAAGTCCTTCGTTATTGCCCTTTTTCTTCTTTTTACAGCACCGAGGGGCGCTGTTCCAAGTCAAAATCTCATTTCCTGTCTGCTTTCATACCCTCGTTCATCCGATACATGCCACCATCCCCCCATAGGCAACACTCGCTTTGTCCTGCAGTCGGCCGCCTACGCCTACTCTGTCTTGCCAACAACTAGCAGCATCCGAGTCTCTCCCACCTTTGGGCTTTCCCATGAATCGCGCAAAAGCCTAGGCACCCCTACGTCGATTCTGCGAGCAAGGCCGTCCACGCTGCCCTTCGTAGAAACCAAAACCCAACCATCCCGCTCTTGAGACTTGCCAGGCTGTCCCGGTGCTGCAGCCCACAGTCCCGCGGACGAGCCACCCTGCTTAGGAAGCTCAACTGCAGGCATCTGCGTGTCCCGGGTCCCCGAGCTGGCTACCCTCTCGTACACTACACTCACTCGACACCACCATGTTTTCCCCACCAAACCCGCAAAAGCTGTCCTCCTCCCAGGAGGACGAACTCTCCATCGCAAATCGCAAGCACGAAATGGACATCGACGAGTCCCAAACACTACCCTCCAAGGCGCCCTCGTTGGTGGCCCGCATATCATCAGCTAGTCGCAAGTTTATACACGAAAAAATCCTCAGAGAATTGGTCCTTCCACCCTCCAAAGACGGCCGTCATGTCGTGCTAAGGGTCACCCGCGGCTCCCCGTTGATCGATGATCGCAGCGGCCAGCCGTTTATCAACAACTCTATCCGGACGTCCAGATATACTGCAATCAACTTCGTGCCCAAGCAGCTCTTCTTCCAGTTCAGCCGAGTCGGAAACTTCTACTTTCTCTGCGTTGGCATCCCACAGATGATCCCGGGCCTGAGCACTACGGGAAACTACACTACTATCCTGCCGTTGCTATTCTTTGTGTTTGTGACAATGGGCAAAGAAGGCTACGATGACTACCGGCGGCACCGTCTGGACTTGATTGAAAACACAGACATTGCCATGGTCTTGAAAAAGTCGGACGGCGGCGGGCCACCGAGCCGCAAGAAGCCCGAGCTTCACCTCCCCTTCAACAAGAAGAAGCCCCAGAATGAGCGCCCTTTGAGAGTTGTCGACGAAGAATATGACGGCTATCGCTGGACCCCCACTCAGTGGTCTGACATCGCTGTGGGGGACGTAGTACGACTCGAACGAGATGAGCCTGTACCAGCCGACATGATTCTCCTGCACTCCGAAAACGACGAGAACCTGGCCTACATTGAAACCATGGCGCTCGATGGCGAGACAAATCTCAAAAGCAAAGAGGTCTCTTCGGTCATCAAAACATGCGACAGTATCAAGGGCATTTTGTCTTCAGAAATCGAAGTCGTTTCCGAAGATCCGAATCCTGACTTGTACAACTTCGAGGCCAAGGTGACATCAAATGGCCAGACAATGCCGCTGACAATTTCGAATGTCGTGTACCGCGGAAGTGTGCTTCGTAACACACCGCACGCCATTGGCCTTGTAATAAACACTGGCGAAGAGTGCAAGATCCGTAAGTTGCAAATAAATCCGGTTGTCCGTTCGTCCGTCGTATATATTCCTTGCTTCGCGCTAACAATGCTTTACCCCGTATGCAGGTCGCAATGCCAACCAGCACCCCAAGGCCAAGAAACCAGCCATGGAGAGCGTTGCTAACAAAATCGTCGTCATGCTGGCCTTTTACGTCATTATCCTTTCTGTTGGCGTGTCCATGGGCTATCTCATGTGGCAGAAGGATACCGAGCGTCGCTCTTGGTACTTGAAGGATGCGCGCGTCAAGTTCCACGAGATTATCATCGCCTATATTATTCAGTTCAACAACGTAATCCCGCTGTCCCTGTATGTCAGCTTGGAGATTGTCAAGGTTGGCCAAATGCTGCTCATGAACTCTGATATCGGCATGTACGACCCTGAAAGCGACACTCCTGCCAAGTGCAATACCAACACCATCTTGGAGAACCTTGGCCAGGTCGGCTATATCTTCACTGACAAGACTGGCACGCTCACGGAAAACGTTATGAAGTTCCGCAAGCTCAGCATTGCTGGGACGTCATGGCTTCACGAGACCGATCTGCCAGTGGACGAAGAGAACAAGTTTAATGCTAGACAGTCGCTGCAAATGGCCCGTATGTCCATGGGTGAGAATCCAAACATGGCCAGTCTCAACCTTCCGACGCTTGAGGTTTCGCCAGAAGATCCTGTTGATGCCGACAGCGATGCCGACACAGTACCGGCTGCTATTTCTGGGCCCAAAGCAACAGGCGTAGCTGTGCCTCGAACATCGATGTCAGCGAACCGGCCGTCTATGACTGCACCTCGTGCTTCAATTACTGCCAATCGCCCGTCAATCTCTGCTAACCGGCCGTCCATGTCTGGAAACCGACCATCAGTCTCAGGAAACCGGCCATCTATGTCAGGCCGACGCTCCTCGTCGCACTGGCGGTCCACAGGCCGCCCTGACCATGTGCAGCCTGATGTCACGTCTCACGACCTTCTGGAGTACATTCGCTTAAAGCCGCACTCGCTATTTGCTCGCAAAGCAAAACAGTACATTCTGGCCATGGCGCTGTGCCACACGTGTCTCCCTGAAATCCGCGACGGCGAACTTACATACCAGGCCAGCTCGCCAGACGAACTAGCTTTGGTCACTGCTGCCAGTGAAATGGGATACGCTGTTGTCAGCCGCACATCGCAGTCAGTCACTCTACGTGTCACAAACGATGACCAGGAAGAGCTACAAACATACGAAATTCTCAATGTAATTGAGTTCAGCAGTGTCCGGAAGCGCATGTCAATTGTTGTGCGCTTCCCTGATGGTCGTATCGCTGTGATCTGCAAGGGCGCCGACTCTACAATTCTCCCTCGTCTCAAAATGGCAAATGTTGCCATGCACGCCGCTCACGAAGTCCGGAAGAGCGCCGACATGGAGCACGAAATGCTTCGCCGCAGTCTTCACGAGCCTCCTGCCAATTTGCGCAAAAGTCTCACGCTAAAGCGGAACCGCGTGGCTGAAATCGCCGAGTCGAGCCGCCAAGATGCCAGCGGGGCTAGAAGCCGTTCCTTCGAAGCGAATCGAGTAGGAATGCATAACCGTGTGGGCGAGGCAAAGCCCAGGCTCTCTCTAGCCGTGCGATCCAGCTCGATGGATGTCCCAGACCACCCGCGTTCACCGATATTTGGCGCAATGCAACTACCCGAAAAGTTTTCGTTCCTCGAGGATGCATCGGTTTATGATGAGATGGCAACGTTTACTCGCTGTTTCAAGCATCTGGACGATTTCGCTACTGAGGGTCTCCGTACACTGCTCTATGCCCAGCGGTTTATCACCGAGACCGACTACAAGGCGTGGAAGGCAGTCTACCATAACGCAACTACCAGCTTGGTTGACCGACAGGCTTTGATTGAAGCTGCTGGCGAGCTGATTGAACAAAATCTAGATCTTGTGGGGGCGTCTGCCATCGAAGACAAGCTACAAAAGGGCGTGCCGGAGACGATTGAAAAGCTTCGTAGAGCACATATAAAAATCTGGATGTTGACTGGTGACAAGCGAGAGACAGCCATAAATATTGCTCATTCGGCGCGCGTGATCAAGCCTGGCTCAGATTTGTTTATTCTCGACGTTTCCAAGGGCTCTTTGTCCGACCAGCTGCACAACGTTGCTGAGGATATACAGGCGGAGTCCGCCCACAGTGTTGTTGTTATTGACGGCCAAACTTTGTCGGTGGTTGAGCAATCACCAGAGCTCTCGGCACAGTTTTATGCCGTCATGCCTCGTGTCGATTCTGTTATCTGTTGCCGTGCTTCTCCTGCCCAAAAGGCTTTGCTTGTGACGACGGTGCGGTCCCAGCTGAAGCAACTCAAGGGCGACTTGAAGCACCACGGCCTGACGCTGGCGATTGGTGACGGTGCCAACGACCTAGCCATGATCTCTGCCAGTCACGTGGGCGTCGGTATTTCCGGAAAGGAAGGTCTGCAGGCTGCCCGTGTGGCCGACTTTGCTATTGCGCAGTTTCGGTTCTTGCAGCGCCTGCTTTTGCTGCACGGCCGCTGGAACTACTCGCGTGCGTCCAAGTTCACTGTCGGCACGTTTTGGAAGGAGATGTTCTTTTACCTACCGACGGCGCTGTACCAACGGTACAATGGATACACAGGCACGTCTCTGTACGAGTATGCGTCTCTGACTGTCTTTAACACACTGTTTACATCGCTCTGCTGTATTTGCATGGGCATTTGGGATCAGGACCTGAGTGAAGACACACTACTGGCTATGCCAGAGCTGTATTCGTATGGCCAGCGCAACAAAGGTCTTAACCAGGTCAAGTTCTTGCGGTGGATGCTTCTGGGTGCCTGCGAGGGTGCAATTGCCTTCTACGGAGTATGGGCAGGATATGGCCGGTGGATTGTCGAGGGCGACAATAACCTGTACGCTATGGGAAGCATGTCGTTCACAGTAGGTGTTCTGTGGGTTAACTGGAAGCTGATTATCTTTGAGACGCACTACAAGCCGTGGTTTGTGCTGGCAGCCTTCTTCATCACCACGGCAGGATGGTGGGCATGGCTTGCCATTCTGTCGTCAGCTTACTCTCGCAGCGCCGCCATTTACAATGTCCGGGATGGCCTGTGGGACCGCTATGGCTCTGATGTCTCGTGGTGGGCCACGCTGTTTGCAACTCTGGGAATGCTGGGAATCTTTGAGTTCTCACTCAAGATTGCTAAGCGCAAGTTGCTGGGAATCCCGCGCGTGGCGGCCTGGACGGTGACGCCGCCTTGGAAGAGTTTCAGCGAGAAAGAGCGTGCCCGAAGACGACGCGAGGAGGAAGAAGACGAGCACGGACGAGGGACGCCCGAGGGCGAGTGGCGACTGGAGATATGGCAGGAGATGGAGCAAGACGTGGTGATTCGCAAGATGCTGAAGAAGATGGCGCGTGATCCGTGGGTAGAAGAAGAGGAAGAGGCTGATGAGCTGGGGGATATTTTAGAGGAGGAAGAAGACGGGGATGTGTCGGCGAGGCTGGCTTAGAAGCAAAGGAGGAGCAGCTAGAAAGCAATCTGTAGGTTTGTTCATTTTGCGCTTTGGTGATTTGGTGCTCTAATGCTCTGGTGCTCTGGTGCTCTGGTGCTGTATGCGCTGCTGTGTGTGCCGTCGTGCTCGGTTATGCTGTATTTGCCGGGTGTTTCGAACAGCCTGGTGCCAGGTTTAATCGCCCGTCTAGCTGTTTCTGTTTCTGCCGCTGCTTGGTGCTGCTATTCTTGTCGTGTTCCAAGTCTACGTACCGGCCTGTCTCACCATCCAGGCAAGCTCATCAAGATCACGGGCTTGCTCTGGGGCTGCCTTATGCGTCGCCCGTGCCCCGTGCTCCTTGCTCGCACTGTGCATCTAGGCATGGTCCAAAAGCGGTGAGGGGCTGTCTAGTGGCTGCTCAGGGGTGAGACACAGTACATACGGCTAGCTGCAGGTCATGACGTATACTGTGTTAGTGCTAGAACGCTATATATGAAGGCGGGGTACCTGGCAAAATAGAGTTGTTTGTTTGATGAGGAAAAGAAAAGCCATGATGCTGTGCTGTAGAAGACTTGGGCATCATTTTGTCCTCTTATTCCATTCTTCTTCTGGTTTTCTCAGTCAAGATCTTCGTTCCTCTTGCCAACTTTTGCTTGCTGCTCTTTTGTACTGCATTCTTACTGCATTCTTACTGCCCCTGGTCAGGCGTCAAATTCGTCTCTGCTCCCCTTTATTGCTTGTACCAGAGCTTGTTCCCTGCCTGCCCCTACCCTACCACCAACTGTACAAGTACGCAAGTGCTGTATAAATACAAGTACAAGTGCAAGTACAAGTACAAGTGCAGCAATACCTCAGTGCGTCCAGCTTCACAGCCCCTTCAAAGTCTCGACATCCACATACGCTCAACCAGTTTTCTCGCTTGCCACACCGCCATCATCTTTACTCAGGGCCTGGGCTACAGCGCGCATCGCTGCTCTCTTTAGTATATTTTCTTATCATTATCTATACGCTACGTCACGCTCTTCGCCCACCCTCCTGGGCCATGCAGTAGGTTGTCTCCCCAGCCATGCCCGAATCAACGCCCCCCACGATACATCATGACGACTACGATGCCGACATGGCCGCCTCTATCGCGACCTTGAGGCCTAGCACCCCTCCTCCGCCCACGGCCATGACGCTTCTCGAACCAGCCCCCTATGTCGACCCTACCCCACCGACCCCCGTAGCCTCTACGCCAGCCTCCTCCCGCGCCGCCTCACAAGCTCGCCATAGGCATGACGGCGGCTCCTCGCCGGCCCGCTCCGACTTTGGAGCTATTAGCGATGGCCAGGGCGATGGGGACGCTGGCACAGAGGGCGATGACGGCACAGAAATCCAGAATATCATGCTGCAATTTAGCGATGATGGCCCTAAGCCTACTGCCGAAGAGGTCATGAGCCCGCGTCTCGAGATTGCGTCGCCACTCCTGGGCGTTTCGCCTAATGGCAATGGCAAGGCTGTTGCGGCTGCGGTACCAGTAAACATGGATATGGAAGGCGCTGCTCCGGCCTCTGGCCCCGTGCATCCCATGCGCAAGTCTAGCCTAGAGCCACACTCATCAGGTCAGGTGCATGGACTCGGCCTCCAGCAACCAGTCGCCCCATCGTCTGCAGAAGATGCGGCCGCGGCGCCAACCGCCTTTTCAACACCAAACTATGGCGATGATTCAGAACCCGTCTCCAAGACTGCAAGTCGCTCACGGGAGTTCTCCTCAGCCTCCGATGATGTCGGCCCGCCTGTCCCCCCAAAGGACGGCAAGGAGGGGCTAGAGTCGTCAATCGCCACTGAGCAGGCCCCTTCTTCGGCAAGCTCACAACACCAAAATACCCAAAAGCAACCGCCGGCCATCTTCACAGCATCTTCCTCGTCAACGGCACCAGGACCACTGTCAGCTGGTGCAACCCCAACACACCACAGACCTCCGCCACCAGAAGCCGATCCCGAGCCTGCTCTGCCGTTTGACTTTCAGCGCTTCCTCGAACAGCTCCGCCACCGCAAAGCCGATCCGATTGCCCGCTACCTCAAGTCATTTCTCAACGAGTTCAGCAAGAAACAGTGGATGGTGCACGAGCAAGTCAAGATCATTAGCGATTTCCTCGCCTTCATCGGTAACAAAATGGCCATGTGTGAGGTGTGGCGGGATGTTTCCGATGCCGAGTTTGACAATGCGCGCGAGGGCATGGAAAAGCTAGTCATGAACCGTCTATATTCCCAGACCTTTAGCCCGGCCATTCCACCAGCCCTACCAGCCAGCGCCAAGGGTCGCGGGAAACGTGGAGATAAGCCAGCAGGTGCTGGGAGACGTGGCCAGCATCAGGAAGACGTGGAACGAGATGAGATTGTGACTCAAAAAATCAATATATACAGCTGGGTAAGGCTAGAGCATTTGGATGTGCCACCAGTGGCAGAGAGTGGACAACGATTTTTGAAACTGGCGCAAGACGGTGAGTCTCTCTGTTCCCTAGCCATTGTTTCTGTTACTGCTATTGCGCTAGAGTTTTGTCCCTGCTTGTCTATTTGCCTCTAACTCTCCCCTCTCCCACTGCTAGAGCTCCTCAAGATACGGACTTACAGAGCTCCTCGTGACAAGATTATCTGCGTGCTCAACTGCTGCAAGGTCATTTTTGGCCTGCTAAAGCATACTCGATCCGACTCATCAGCTGACTCCTTTATGCCATTGCTGATCTACGTTGTGCTGCATAGCAACCCAGACCACCTGGTTTCCAATGTGCAGTACATTCTACGCTTCCGCAACCAGGACAAGCTGAGTGGCGAGGCAGGCTACTATCTGTCATCATTGGTAAGTGTAGCTAGACAGCCTGTCTGTCAGATTATTTGCTTTACGGTCTGACGGCTGTGTCCTACCTAGCAAGACCATGTTTTACTAACGCGTGATTATTTGTTTTTACTTCCAGATGGGCGTCATTCAGTTCATTGAAAGCATGGACCGCACAGCACTTACCATTACAGACCAGGAGTTTGAGAAAAGTGTTGAAGAAGCAGTCTCTGCCATTGCGGAGAAGCACAGACTTGAGTCTCCCCCGTTGCCGCCTCTTCCACCAAGAAACACGACATCCCTCTCAGAGAAAGTAACGCTAGCTGTGGTGGGCACGTCGGCGTTATCAGCTAACAGCGGAGCCTCTTCCTCAAAGGCAGCGGAACAGCACTCTTCCTCCAAGGCGGCTTCTCACTCACTACAAAACCCAGGATTTGTTTCTCCTATTTCTCCCTTAACGCAAGCCCCCGCTGACTACGAGAGCCCTGAAACGCCCGAGCAGCCTGCGCCTCTGGCAAGCCTATTTCAAACCATCCAAAAGCCGCTTAGCTCAACCATTGGCCGTATATTTGGGGACGATAGTTCATTGCCTCCACCCCCACCGCGACCCGCACGGACTAGCACGCTCGGCTCACTGGCCGCAGACAGGGCAGGCGATGCGCCGTCACTCGACTTGCCTTTTGTAGAGTCGCCAAAGGCTCACCTCTATTCGGCAGAGGAAGCTGCCGCCCGACAGGCGAGTGCCGAGGCAGAACAGGCAGAAAGACTGCATCGTGCAGAGCATGCCGATGTAGTGGATACCCTGGTGGGGATGTTTCCGGATCTAGACCGCGACATTATTAGTGATGTGGTGTATCAGAAGCAGGGCCGGTAAGTACTCTTCCCCGCTTGTGTGCGCGAATGATTACCGCTGTTTTCGGCCTATTTCACAGCTAGGCTAACAAGAATACGGCGTTAGAGTTGGACTAGCAGTCGATGCCTGTCTTGCCCTAACCGGTTAGGGAGAGAGGTATTATTATATAATCCCATATTTGGAGGGATTAGACTGTTGTTGTTGAAGATGGCGATAGAAGAAATGGCTCTTTTTATTATACGTGTGGTTACACAGGCATGGTGGAGGCTCATGTCTCCTTGTTACACGTGCATATTTGCGTCACACAGGCCAAAACTTCACGATCGAACTTGAGTATTTGATAGAAGGGTATATATTTTGATGTAAAGTATTAATGCCAAACCAAATAAATAAATGCAAGTGCTAGATAGTGTCTCGGGTCTATGGAAAACCGAGTTGTACAAACAAAAACCCCCAAAAGAAAAAAAGCAAGGTCAAATATGTACGACGAAATTCTGTGTGCTTTGGATCTTAGCCATCTTCTTCAGCTCTCCTCTTCAATTCTTCCCCCATCAGCTGCTTTTGTCTGTCTAGAAGTGGGGTGTGTTCAGGGCCAGACCCATCAAGCAGCCACCAATAAGGCCAGCAATGGGAATGGTCATGATCCACGAAAACACCAGCAGGAAAACTCGCTTCCAGTTGACGGCCTTCAGGGTGCCATTGCACAGACCAACACCAACCGTAGCACCAGTGATGCACATGGAGGTAGACACGGGCAGCTTGTACTGCGAGAAGAGCAGGACTGTGATCGAGGCACCCATCTCCATGGATGAACCACGGCTGGGCGAGTGGTAGGTGATCTTGTTGCCCATGACTTTCATGATGTTGTAACCGTACGTGATGAAGCCAATGCAGATGGTCAGAGCAATCACGGCAATCTGCCACAGCGGGACCTCGGCCTTGCTGCCAACGGCAGTGCCCGTGTTCCAGGCAGAGTACATGACAGCCCAGACGGAGACAGCGTTACCAACATCATTGGCACCGTGAGCAAACGACGCGGTACAGGCGGTGATGACTTGCACGAAGCTGTACAGGTACTCAACCTCATTGGGGTACTTGGTGGCACTGCCGTAGACACGCTCCATGCGACGGCCCTCGGGGGTGCCCTCAATGCCGACCTGGGCAGTGTGGATGTCATAGGCAGTCCCGTACAGGCAGGCAACGACGAGCATGGCAGGAATGCGTTTGACCAGGGCAATCAGGTTGTGAGTTTCGTGCACGGATCCAGCACCCATTGAGTTCTCGTGGAGCGTACGCATAGCCCAGCCAAGTGGGCCTTTACCCTTGCGCAGGTTGGCATGGTGGCGTTCCTCGGCGTCGCGAAGCATCTTCTGGTAGGTTTCGTGGGTAGCCTCGGAGCGGACAAGAGCCTTCTCGCTGGCGGCAGGGGCAGCAGTCATGGGGTCAATAGCGGGCGACGAGAGAATCTTGTCTGAGTTGGGATTTGAGCTGTTGGAGGGTGCGAGCGATGATGTACCATTGGTGGCGGGGGTAATCTGCAGGTCACCTGAGTCGTGCTGGACAACGGCATAGTCTGGGACCTTGGCACGAACAGCATCAGCGGGGGCTGGGCGCTTGAACAGCATGGGGCCGTAGAATACGTGCCACCACTTGAGAGTGTAGTCCTTCTTGATGACACGAGAGTGGACAAAGGGCAAGAAGAAGAGACCAGAGAGCAGGGCCAGGCCAAAACCAGTGCCCAGAGTGACGCCAGCAATCCAGTTAGGGGACTTATCGCTGAGGCCCAGACGGGGAGAGCCCTTGTAGACAATTGATAGGGTGCAAACAGTGCCGGCTATCAGGAAAAAGAAGGGAGATGTCCACACAGCCCACTGCACGCTGTTCTGGCGCATATGCACGAAGATCTTGACCAGCATGAAAATGGTCGCAGCAAAGCAAGCAGAGATAGCGGGTGCCATACCCAGACCAGCAAAGATGGCACCGAGGCCCTGACCACCGTTCCAGCCCCACTGGACCTCGCTGGCACCAACGGTAGCAATACCAACACCGGCAAGCGACGAGATTAGCGAGTAAGTAGACGAGACATGGGCATTATGACGCGTGCACCACATGACCCAGGTTGAGGCACCGGCCGAGGCACAAGCAAAGGCAAGCAGCTGGACACCGGCGTTGCCATTGAACGAGTCGACGGGGATAATACCGTTCTTGATGGTCGAGGCAGTCCGGGCTCCCACGGCAAGGGCACCAGTCATCTCGAAGATGATGCACAGAATCATGGCTTGGCGGTAGGAAACGGAGCGAGAGGACACTGAAGTGGCCCAGGCGTTGGCGACATCATCTAGAGAGAAGGGTTAGGATCTTGGAAGATCTGGAAGCGTATGATGTACAGGAACGGGAGCATCCAGGTGTAAGAGGGGTCGCAACTTACTAGCGCCGTTGTTGTAAGCCTCAAGCAGGGCAAAGCATGTGCCAATGGCAAACACGTATGTGTATTCGTGAAGAACCATTGTGAAGGAAAGCCAATGGTCAATGAAGAATGAAGATGAAGATTGCAGGAAAAGAACGAGATGGATAAAAAAGATAGTATAAACAAGGACGGGTTTTTGCGCGGTTGACCGAGATCACAGATCAGAGGTCAAAGATGAGAAGAGAAGCCTGCAGCTCTTTCGTGTAAATTGTTCTTCTGAGTTGCCTGGAGCTTCTGATTTCCATTTCGTTTTTTTCTGACCTGCAGGCCATTGGGGACAAGCTTTTATATACAGCATCCTGTCTTCGATGTACTTACTGTAAGCAGCAAGTGATTCTCTATAACCGTCGCAGATACGTAACAGCGGCCATTTCCCATCACCACCCCCCCAAAGGTCGATGAGAATACTGGCCACAGACACCCCACGAGGTTAGGATCGGCCTTCCTACTGGTCCGTTTATCTTGCATCAAGCTGCTTTAGTGTATGTAGTCTTGCTGTCTGTCCCCCCCTCCCCCCGCCCCCCTGTCTTCTTTGGAGGGCTTGGCCTAACCCGGAGCAAGAGCCTAGACGGGATTCCCAAAGTCTTGACCTCCTAAGATAGGCGCGTGCAATACAAGAAGAGAGCCGGGCGCAAAGAAAATTATTATTATCATTATTATTATTATTAAAGACCCTGAAGCAACAACAACAACAACAACAACAACAAGGCGGAGACAAGATGGAGAGAGAGAAAGAAGGGGCGCGAGCCAGAGAGGTCACGTACTCATTTTCCTATTCTAGCACTGGCATGCTCATTGACCCGGACTTTCTTACCCGACCATGTCAATTTTGTCTCTATATTCTGCATGTTATGATACGAAGAGTCCTAAAGAGCAGCTTGCCTCTTGTCTCTTACCTAGGGGGCTGTTTGTTGAGAGGAGATTTCGAGATATCAGACATAGGCTGATATGCCAACGCCCCTGCTTGTGCATAAAGCGGACCCCTCCAGGGCCAATCCAGCACGTGCTCCCTCGTCAAGGCTTTATCTGGCTCTTTTTCTTTCTTGTTCTTGTTCTTTTTCTGCCCGGCTCAGGGCCAGATGCTTGCTCAAAAGCTTATTCATTGGATACAGGACACTATTAGAACTTACTAGTGAAACAACAGAAGGCACATACGAACAACAAGACAGGAGAAACAAGGGAAGAACAAAGACGTTTATAGGCTAGTAGTAACACGTGTAAGGTTATAAATATGGCAATTCAACTGCTGAGGGAGAAACTCTATTTCTAGCCAGTACTCTATTTGCTTTTTTGCTAATTGGCAATTACTCTCGAGGGCTTATACCTCGAGACCTCGAGGTCTTCGAGGCACAGGGGGCTGGGGGTGGTACTAGTTGATCTAGGTAATTTCTTCAGATTTTGTCTTATTTTTTCCCCAGTCTTGCTACTGCCGGTTTGGTTGCAGTAACTACCTGAATACTATACTTATAACATAATACATTATACACTACACCTCGCGGTCCTCCTATTTTTGCCTGGCTAATTAGCACCTATACCATGCCCTTGATTCGTTTCTCTGCTATGTTTGGCCAACATTGAACCTTGACCTTAGTCCTTGGCCAAAACAAAGGCCAAACACCCCTCCCTCCTCAGTTGCCTGTCTATATGCACGCACACACATGTTGCATATATGATGCATCACAGCTGCAACAAAGGACTGCATCCACACAGATTTGCATTAGCTGTGTATGTAACTCTAGACATACTATTGATATAACCCAGCCCTCTTGCGTGATGCATTACTGCACTGATTTCTATATTGCCTTGTTTCCGGATGGAACTCCTACACAACACAGGCAAATCCTACCTCTAACACGGTTCACCACTAGCTGTGCACATCCTTATTCAACAAGAAGCTCCATGCTTCGCGGGCCCAGGGCACTCACGTCTCGAGCAGTCCAAGCTTTTTTTTTTATAGATATTCTCCTTCTTGAACGTGTTTCGTGTGCCTCGCCAATCTTCTGGTATCAGGCGGGTAGAGATGTGCACGTTTCCTGCGCACTCTATTGATACTATTGAAACATGGCAGGCAAGAAAAAAGTTATTTGCCCCTCCCCTCTCTCTTTCTCTCCAACAAGGACTTTTTTTTTCTCTCAGTTTCTCTCAGACACCGGCTAGAGTGTTGCCAAGACGCTTGGCGCGAAGGCGTCTTCCCTTCCTGGCTGAGAGGATCTTGATGCTAGAGACAAACACGCCAGCCATATACAACCCACCTAGTGCGTTCTCCTCTACTGTGCCGTTCTTGATCTTGTAGCAGTTAGTAACGTGTAGCAGCATTATTAATGGTGAATTGTTTCGATTCATTATGCCCTTTCCTCCCTTCTTGTGCTGTTTGTTCTCATTTCCTCCCTTCCCCCTTCCCCCTTCCCCC
>MKGM01000346.1:0-24949 GCA_002018265.1 Ceratocystis harringtonii | reverse complement strand
CTAAGCAAACCTGCAACTGCTGACCGCCCGGATGCTACTGGAAGATGACATCAACCAGCCGCTTCTGTCCGGAACACGCCGTCGTATTACTGCGAAATAACAGTAGGTAGACGTTAATAAATACAATACAATACAATACAATACTTGCAAACTTGCGTTTGTGTCACGCGAGAGAGACCGTCGTTTTGCTGCGAGATAACAGTAGGTAGACGCAAAATAATACAATAACAATGTGTGTCACGCGGTCCCGGGCCGTGTCGGCCTGGAAGGAAATGAGCAAGCGGATGCGCAAGCGAAGCTGGAATACCACACAACGGACTCGGAACCCCACATGATCTTAGCCGGAGCGTGGAGATGGATGAGAACCCAGCTACGAACGGAGCACGAAGAATGGTGGAATAAGCAGGAAGGATACCAACCGCTTAAGGGTATCCCCTGCGGCCCTCCTCTCCGCGCGTCCAAATACAAGGACCTGGACAGGACAGAACTAGGACACGTCTTAGCCGCCAGGACAGGACATGGAGATTTCGACCAGTACCACGACCTACTCGAGCACAGAGGACCCCGCGGGTGCGCCCACTGCAAGCGACCAAAGGAGCGAGAGCACTGGTGGACGTGTAAGGCACTGCCGAGACCGTGGAGCCAGAGGCTCACAGACAAGCTACTGAAAGACACGGAAGCGACGAAATACGTAGCGGGTGTCCTACACCGGAACCCCAAACACCTTTTGTGAGAAAGGCAATCACAGTACATAGACAGGAGCTTGCAAAAAATAAAAATAAAAATAAAAATAAAAGGGAGGAGAGGTGGAAGGAATGGGAACGAGAGCGGGGAGGACACAAAATAAGGACAGGGACGGAAGGAGATGTCGAGGGGGCGTGGAATGTGAGTTTCCAGAGAGCCACCTCTCCTGACAAACAGGGACTACATCAAAATCGCAGCAACCGCCTCGCCGTGGTGCAGAGGACAAAACCGACGTACTCCGCCAGGGCTAACACCCTAGGCCAACAGCCGTTGGCCTTTTTGACTAAACTACTATATAGGCAGGGCGTTACAAGCCAAAAACACCAGGTAACCAACCAATCCTGAAACTGTACCTAGCAGGGATGCCTTCGGGCGACGCCAGGTCGAAAAGTCTCCTGGCCGCAAAAGCCGGACCCTCAAAAGTCATGGGAGATCTTTGAAACCGGCGCACACCTACAACTGCTGACTTCCTGGGAGTGGTAGTGGAAGACGACATCGAGCACACTACTTCCGTCCCGAACATGCCGTCGTATTGCTGTGGAAAACCAGTAGGTAGAAGTAAAATAATACATACATACATTTGTGTCACAGAAGACCTTCGTCGGATAACTCCAGGAAAATGTTTCTACTCCTAAGCAGCAGCCCTAGAGACAACGTCAATAACCTGCGCCCAATACCAAAAACTACTTACCACCATACAACCGTACAGACACACAGCCAAAACGCTAGCACTAAATCATCTTTTGCCACGGCGGACTTGGAAATGACTAACCAAGCAGGCCAACCTCGCGAGGCCAAGATCCTACTCAACATGACAACCAACAAGCCCGAGACCCCCAACACCACTGAAACAACCAGTACCAGATTGAAAGAAAAACGGACCCCCACAGCGAAGGCTACCCAACAGTCGGAAAAGAAAGGCCTATAAGAAAGCAGGCATGCAGAAATGGGTAGCTTCATGCTCACACTAGAAAACTTCTTCGCAAAGAAGAGACGGAAGCTGGAAAAATAAGTCAATGTCATCAGGCAGGTGACTCTAGCCATCGACATGGCGGCCAACAAACTGGAAACAAGGCCGCGTGAGGAGAAGAAGAGGCAGCTCACCGAACGATTTTTCGGAAAACTCAAAGTGTTCATAGACTCGGAGATACAGATGACCCTGGCAGGAAACGAATTCCCGGGAGCCTTCCAGGCCTGTCCGCTAGTCGCGAAACAAGCCACCAGGGCCCCGGAAACCACGGAAGTGGTAACTAAGGCAATACTGCTCGAGAAACTGCTAATAATACTTGGGTCTAGAAAGCCGCACAATCGGGCGGAAATAAAGGGGTCGTAGGTGTCCGCCCAGCTCCTGTCAAGAAACTAGCGCACATCCGGAAGCCCTCAAGGAAGACAGACTGCTTGTCAGGCTCTTTCCGAGGCCAAAATGGAGAGACAATAACTATGGTGTTCTCAAGAAAAAGGTCAACGTGGATCTCTTTGATGGCAAGGAAGTTGTGATGTTCTCCAAAGCGACACGAACGGGCTTCGCCCAACCCGGACGCAGGCCCCAGGCACCATGAAAGAGGGCGCACCGGAAATTGTGAGAAACAGATATCCCCCAAAAGATATACCAAGCGGTCAAGCGGATGGCAATCCCACAGAAGACCGTCTCCCCAGCACTGAAGGACGACGATGGACTAGTGAGTACCTCCCCACTCGAAAAGATTAAGCTCCTGAGTCGAAGGCACCTCTCAGGCCGAAGACTCTATGACAAAGCCTGAAGTCGAACTGGCCAATCTTATTGTCAAAATGATCACTGGGACTGGTTTAAAACCACGCCAACAGAGGACAGCCCCGATATACTCCGCCAAGACCAATACCCTAGGCCAACAGCTGTTGGCTTCTTAGACTAGACTACTATATAGGCAGGACGCCACAAGCCAAAAACACCAGATGACCAATCCTGGAACCATACCCAGCAGAGATGTCAGGCGGAAAAGCCACCTTGCTGCTGCAAAGCGGGGTCCTAAAATCCATATGAAATCCTTGAAGCCGACATACACCTGCAACCGCTGACTGCCCAGAAGTGATAGTGGAAGACGATATCATCCATGCTGCTTCCATCCAGAACATGCCACCGCATTACTATGGAAAACCGGTAGATAGATGCTAAATAAAACAAACAAATAAACTATAAAAAAAACAGTCTGTGTTTGCCTGCAAGGTCATCAACACGTGAATAGACGGTTGCTTCATACAACTTGAGTCATAAAACTGGTTAGGGATAGAGATGAGGAGAGTACAGACTCACAAGATGACAAGGCGGAGTATGTGTCGTGGTTCCCTGCGTCATCGGATATATAACCACCTCGCTTTCTCTGCGAGTCAGCCAGTCTCTTTTGCAATTCCATTTCCCGTATCATTCTTTCCATCATGGCCAGTGTTATCACGATCTACCGCCTCTAAACTTGAATTGATTCTCTCTCCCATAAAATGCACTGCTTCAAAATCCTTGTTCCCTTCCTACTTATCTCGGGTGATGTCCAAGCTACTGCCATCATCTCACAGTGCTCAACAGACAGCTCTTTCCATTCATCTACACGCGAGTGCTCTTCGAGTAGTAGACCACCACTAGCCACTGCCACAGCTTCCTCTCCCATTCTTTCCACAACCATGTCAGCCTCTTCTGCCCAGGTCGAACACTGGTGGTGGGACACGCCCAAACCCTCTGAAGAAGAACTCGCCGCTAGTTCCTGTCCTAACTACAGCGGCTGCCTATGCAACCCTTCGGTTACAATACCGCGTGGCCGATACTGCGGTGGCTGTTCATACCGCGGCTCTCAGGTCATCCTAATGACGGGCTACTATGCCAGCAGCTCAAATATGTTCTATTGTGATGGCGCGTTTTGCTGTTGGATGCGGAATGAAACGTGTTCACCATTTGGGGCATGGTGTGAGTGGCAATAAGTCAGCAAAACCTTTCACAAATGTCGAGGAAGTAAGGACCTACTGGGGTAAATATGTGCGATGCACTACAACAAAAAGATTCCGCGTTTCATGGTTTTATAGTGCAGCACAGCTTTAAATAATAATATCGGAATGTAAAAGAAGAATCAGAATTCAGTATGCCCGTAACTGTGGAACCAAGGCTTCATAAGTCGTTCAAATTTGTGCCCATACCTGTACCTGTATATGTGCACCCTTCTTCGCCTATTTACCATTCGGTCTTGACCTTTCCTCCTCTCAATCCCGCCACGAGGGCCTCTCCACCACTTCCCACCCCATCTCCATTTCATCCTGCCCCGGGAAACCCAGCTCCATCGGTGGTCCGAACATAAGTGGTGTGCGTGCACCATCAAGCTTCCAAATCTGGCCCTCTTTCATAATAAAATCGACATGTCGGAACGCACGCGAGTCCGAACGTGGGTCGGCGTCCAATGCAATGATATCTGCCACACATCCTTCGCCAAGCCAGCCAAACTGCACGCCCGCCGATCCCACGCCCCCTACGCTACCTCTGCCTCTACCTCTGCCCACCTTATCACCACTATTGGCTCCCCTAGCCTCGGCTCCCTGCGTCCATCCCCCGCCACATGCCCTATACCCATTTATAGTCGCCGCACGCAAGACCGCCGTAACTGGCATGCCGGCATCAATCAACAGCTCTAATTCACGGGCGTTCTGTCCATGTGCAAAAACGCCCGAGTCCCCCCCAGCCGCAATAGTAACGCCAATATCATATGCTAGCCGTACGCTGCGCTGCATAGCCTGCATAGCATCGGGATTAAGCACTGCTAGTGCAGCAAGAGCAGGTACATATATACAGCCCCGTTCACGCATAGCGAGAAACAGTTCGTCGTCGGCGTTTATAGGGCCGTGTTCAAGTGTTGAAGCTCCAGCCTCAACAGCCATTAACGAGGCGTCGGCACTAGTAGCATGGGCAGCAACAGGCAGCTTGTTTATGCGAGCTTCGTTAACAAGAGCACGAAGCTCGGCATAAGTGAAGGCTGGTGTCGGGGCAAAGGCAGCAGGGGAAATTGGGGCTTTCGGCTCATCCTCGGATGTATATGTGGATCCGGCTCCATTTAATGGGTGTGACGGTGAATCAACGTAGACCTTGATGACGTCAGCACCCGCTGCAGCGCGCGTCCTAACTGCATTGATAACAGCAGCAATACGATCTTTTGGATCCATCAGCATACAGGAGGCGAGGTCGTCGTTCAAAGAGTCCAAAGTCAAAGATGTCAGGGGCCGAGTAGCAACAAAGAGACGGGGTCCCGGAGCCAAGCCACGGTTTATGCTATTGCGAAGGTCGGTATCATATGACTGCATGCCCTCGGTACCAAGATCACGAAGAGTTGTATAGCCAGCAAGGAGAGCAGCGCGCAAATGATTGGTGGCGCGAATAGTCCGTTCTACAACGCTTTCAGTAGCAATCTGGGCAGAAGGAGGGCGTTCCCTAAGAGCAGAAAACCAGCAATGAATCAGCATCAAGGCTATGTTTAGTCGTCTGCTAGATGTAAGGCTAGCTTACCTGTATGAGTGCAAAAACACATGCGTATTTGAATCAACAAGTCCCGGCATGGCAAACTTGCCACGCAGATCAATATCGCCAGTCTTAGTCACAACCTCCGTATCAGCATCGTGCTGAATCATGCGCATAATCTTACCCGTAGCGCAGTTTACTTCGATAGTGACATCAGGCATAACTTCTTCCGTGTGTGGATTAAATAGCATAGATGTGTGAATCGCCAAAATCCGTTGTTCCTGGCGCGATTTATGTTTGTGCCTCTGCATACGCACATAGCTATCATCAGTGGGTGTTGTGATAATCGCCCGAGCTGTGGCAGAAAGAGTGGAGATGGTGGGACTCGGGATAGAGACAGGAGCAGACGCAGAAATAGCTACGGTTCCGGTGGGGGCAGGCGCAAGGCGGAAAGAGGAGCCCGATCTTCGAGGGACATCAACAACTCCAGTAGGATAATAGCGCGCGGGGGTTTTCCGATCAATTGGCACATGTTTATACGACTGTGAAGAAGAGCCAGAAACTGTAGCAGAGCCAATAGCAGTGTCGATAGGCTTCGGACCAGATGTGAGCATACTGTATGTCGACACACTATGAGTACTCGAGCTCTTGTAGTTTGCTTTGCCACCGCCCTTGGCGCCACCGCCGCGAGGGAACGGCAGAGGCCGGAGACTGGGACGGGTAGGATCCATAAAGGCGGTCGGTGCGTCGTACGGAACCGTTTAAGGGAGTGATGACAAGGAAGGCAATAAGACAAGGTAGTTAGGGAGACTCCAGTAGTTATGCTAAAAATGACGGCGAAAGGAGGGTTGGCTGGGCCGTTTCAAGCAGGCTGTGTCGCGTATTGAGTGGATTACAGTAGTACAGTCAGATATTAAAACAAGAAAAGGAAATAATAAAAGTAGAGGGGCCACTTTATAGAGGACAATAGGCTATTCCATCCGGGCAAAAGGTTTGCACAATGTTTTGATCTTCAATATCGGGGCTGCAATTTTTGAGGCTGATCGGACAACAAGGCTGAGGCTTTTTTTTGGTGAGCCTTAGGCAGAAGACTGCTGTGTCGAGAGTGTAGTTACAGATTTTCATGCTCGCCTTGAAGGCAAGAGCGACAACGCATGATAACGATAACGACGAGTCCATAATGGGGATGATAAGGGTTGTTAAGGTAGTGTCTAGGGTTAGTAGAGAAGCTACACGGTTCGAAGGCTATAAAGCGCCACAATTTGGAAGCCACACCATGCTGTACTATACACATGCGATAACAAGGATCTACATGTATCTCAATCGTTTCAATCCCAAGCCACGATATATTATGCATAACGTCATTGTCTTCAAAAATACAAAAAAAAAGAAAAATACAAAAAAAAAGAAAAAAAAGAATGTTAGAGTAAATAGACAACAGGGAGACTGGGCGCTGTAATGTTTCAGAGAACAGAAATTTGACAGGCCTTTTAATCTTTTCTAGAAAGCAGCATGAGTGCAGGAATGCCGGCTAGGTGTCCTTCGTCTTAGTTGTAGGGCAAGGCAGACTTGACAAATAGCATATGCAACCTTGTTCGGCCGGGGCCTTGTCGACGTTACGCATTTCTTTTTGTATTTTCATTTTTGGCTATGCCTAATTCAAGTTATGTTCCCGTGGCTCACCAAGTCTCATCACAAGAAGCACAGATTGCTTTGGAACTCGGATAAGAAATGACGAAATGATTGAAGGTTGGATGAGACTAAGTCAGTGAAACATTCCAAATCACGCGGGATAGGAACAAAAGAAGCTAGGAGTGAGGCAGTGACATATTTATAGCAACCATTTGACCAGCCACAATAACAGATAAAGCAAAGGGTAGGCCGGAGCTTTGGGCGGGCTCCTGTGACCTTTTAGGAGGATGATGAAAAGAAAGAAAAGGGGAAGAGCAAAATATGACCAGTCCTAAAGACCCTAGTAGACCCTTAATGCTCACCAAGTCCTGCCATGACAGCTAGGCAGCGCTATCTAGGAATACCCTTGGCCATCTAGCAGCTCATAGATGGCTGGGGACATAGAGTCTTGGTGATGGGCCCTTCTAGTCCTGGTACTAGACTAATTAGGGAGGATATTTACACTTAAGGGCCAGGCGACCCGAAAGCTATCAGATCAGACGCGCTTGCTTCAATATCAGAGATAATCGAATAAGAGAGTGTAAGAGTAGAGCAAAGGAAAGGAAGCTATGAATCACGCAGTCTGTTTGCCGGCAGACAGAAGGGCGGAACGCAGACCAAGGCACTAGCTGAGGAAAGCTTGACAAATGACAGGCTATAAGGCGGAGGCTCAGGCTGGGCAGGACCGGCAGGGAGGGAGAGAAAGGAGAAGAGAATGGAACGGGACAGAAGAGGTGGGGAGGGTAAAGGGAGATGCAAGTTTTGGCTGGTTGGAATGTACGATAGGGAAAGAGAGGCTGAGGAACAGAAAGAGATACACATTTCTTTCATCTTCATTTGATAAACAAGCAAACAAACAAGGCCTTATGGTGAGAGATATTAATGCAAAGAAAATCAAGAGAAGAAAAATAACGAAAAAAGAGGTGAAGGGGTCGCTATGTATTCTGTGTCCTGCCCCGTGCACATACACCTCGTGCCTTGTTTGTCGCTTCATGTGTAGATTCGTATATGATGTACCCAATATATGCATGATATTGTCCAATGACTGTAAAATTGCGGGGAATAGAGAGGGGGAAGCGAAGGAGACATGTACCGGATACACGAGGTTGGTAGTATAGGACTCGTATGTTGGTTTGTAGTAATGGTTGTACATATGCATAATGTAGCATGTATTCAAGATTTAGCCTTCTTGGGACAAGATAAGAAGAGACCAGACAAGACAAGAAGGGGATGGGGGAATCGGTTTGGCCATAAGAAAGGAAGAGGGAACGAAGGCTGCGTATATCGTGTGCGTGTGTGCGTGCGTGCGTATAGACAGGACAAAGTACAGGTACAGGTGCTTACAGATGGATAGATAAGGACTGTGGCCTGGGGCCAGCAGGCGCGGGAAAATCATCCAGAGATCCTCCTATGGGTCCCTTATACTTGCGTCCCCCCCATCTTGGGATGGGAATGAGGCACAGAAGTTCGGGAGATGGTATTTTAGTGTCCTGCCTTTTTGAATGTGTTGCAGGGCTATTTCTATAGGTGTAAATGGAGGTGAAGGAACTGATTTCCTTAGTGGAAGAGGAGCTGCTGTTGCTATTGTACCAGCAATGCGACATCCGCTCCTGTCTTGTATTTGTACTTCTGGCCTTCTGAGGATGGTATGTCCGTAGTAAAAAAGCAGGGACAAAGTAGCTTCGATCCCTGATTACCTGGGCCTGCACCTGGACCCTACTTTGAGCTGGACGAGGCTGCTGGTGGTTGATTGATTTGCCTAATGGGAGCCCGGACCCGTCTTTTTTCCAGGTAAAAAAAAAGTGAGCGGACCAATGGAGAGACAGAAAAAAGATGGGAAGATACAAAGAAAAATGGGCCAGAAAATACACGAAAAAGGACGTCTCAAGTTCTATTTTTTATTAAATTCTCTTTTTAATTGTTTTAATTCTCTTTATTCCCTCTCTCTATCCTCCCCTCTCCTTATAAACCTTCTTCCTCACGAACACAAAGCAACCATCTTCGTTTCTCCCCTTTCTTCTTTTGTCTCTCATCTTTATTTTTTCTTCTTCTTCGACGCTCGCTTTATTCCTTTTGCTTTTATCTTCACTTCGCTCGTTTCTCCAGGGCTCGTCATCTTGACTAACATCGCGCTCTCTATACACCTACCTACTTTGGACTAAAATCATACACACTAGAGAACAGAAAGACGCCTCCCCATTTCTTGGTCACCTGCATACGAACTTGCTCCCTATCTTTTTCTCTCACCTTCACAACCATTTATTTTCGCCCGCTCACTCTCACTCTCTCTCTCTCTCTCTCGCCCCTAAACCCACAACACGTTCTAGGTACAGCCGGCACCTTACAGCCCACAGCCCGCCATGTACACCCCTAGACTCGTTCACCTACTGTTGGTGTCACTCGGCTTAATCTTTGTCGCCCACGCCTCCATCTTCAACCTTCATGCTCCCGGTCGGTATGGCAATCTTTTGAGAAGACAGGACGACTCGTCCTCTGCCACGCAGACTTTAGCTGAGCCTACCACAGCTGCTGAGACTACTGCCCCCGAAGCCACCACCAGCTCCTCGCAGTCAGAGTCTGTCGCCCCAACTTCGTCGGCGACATCGGCAAGTACAACCTCTGTTGTTGTAACCCAGTCTTCGTCTTCTGCATCCCCCTCATCTACCTCAAGTGCTGTCGCCACATCTACTCCACAAACTACTGCTCCGGACTCGCCGCAGTCTACATCAACGAACGACTCTGCTGAGTCGTCATCTGCTGCTGATTCGCCGACCACCACATCCTCCGATGATGCTGCCACCACTACCTCTGCTTCATCTGATGAGACCACCAACAGTGATAACACACCAACAGCCCGTGTATCCACCACCGTTGTAGTTATTACCACCACCGACGACTCGGGTGCCCTAGTTACGTCTACCTCTATCTCTACCACTACACAGACGGCATCGCCTGCTGACGACGGCGATAATGGTTCATCTGGCATGTCAACCAAAACCCGCAACACCGTCATTGGTCTGGCCGTGGGTATTGGTGGTGCCGTTATTCTTGGCGCTGTCGGTTTCGTGGCCTGGAGAATTTGGGGTAACCGCAACAACTCGGATGAGGCCGACGGGCTCATGGGCAACAACAATACTGGCTATCACGTCATGGAGACTAGTGCTGCACCACAAACGACTGCGTCGCCGGTGGCCGGTGCTCCCGCGCGGAACCCGTTCCAGTCGACCCTTGAGACATACCACGCTCCAACGCAAGTCAATGCTTCGTCTAACTTCTAAGGCATGAATTCCTTTATTAAAAGCTGCTATTATTTCTTTTTCGTCACTCATTCTATCACTTGTTTTTCTTTCCCCACCTTTGTCTTATGACTGGGTGAGCTGCAACTAGATTGCCGCGGAACCCGGTTGTTCTGCATTTTGGCTGTATGCGAGTTTATAGAGGGGGCTTGGCTGTCTATAGATTCAGTAAGCTGTTTGGAATCAACAGTACCAATCACTACACTGTGCTATACTGTTGTCTCCGCACTCCGCCTTCGCTGCTGCCCTGACGCGCGCGTAGCGTTACTCCAGGCGAGAAAACCAAGTTGGTTGCTCAAACGCTTGCTTTTGTTTCTTTTCGCTCACTCCATCTATTGCCCATTATTTCTTCTTTCTCTCTCAGCCCTTGATACCCCCCTCACACACCCTCCTTTAACTCAGGCTATCTATTCTCTCAAATACATACAATTTAATATCCCAATGAAACCATTATGATGTCCAACCTAGGACTTTTCACACTAGGACTAAACGAGGAAAAAAAATGCATGAATACCTTATTTACACCACTCCATTATATATCTCCTATCTTAGGTTGCTCTACACAGTCATCGCAACCGATACTGTCTCACGAAGCTCTCGGTGAAGGGCTTTCTTTACTTTTATTTCTTTTTTTCTCCGGGGACGGCTTTTTGGGCGTCCATTTATACAGCTACTTGGCTGGCTCTGAATTGTCTTTTCCTATTTACTGTCATATCTACACACTGATATAAAGTCACATACAAACATGATTACTTACTTTCCATCCTGGCATGTTCCTGTCTGTATTTCTCCGTTCCTATGTGTCCATATGGCCATGTCTCTGTTGCAAACATATACTTTTGTTCCTGCAACAGTCGTACGAGCTGTGTGCATGCTTCTCCTCCCTATCCGCGTAGTATTGTTTCAATTTCGCCCACCCGCGTTTATCGATTCCGTCTTGCTTCAAAACTTGCTCCCCCCCCCCCCCTTCCGTGCTAAACTCTTAGTGGATAGTGGCCTAAAAAGGGTCCAAAAAGGGTCTCCTAATGCGGCTCTTCGCTATTGTTTCATATCGAGGGTTACCGACACTAGGGTTGCTATGTGTCCATCTTTAAGGGGCGTCTAAACAATGAACGAGCCGGTTCGAGGCTGTCAGTCTTTAACTTTATCCTTATATCTTACCTTTTAATTCGTTTATTTAGTGCCGCATCAATTGTGGCTGGTTGGCTACTCGGGACTATACCTTTCTCATTTGTGTATACCTCCCTATATTGTCTGTATCGCTGGCCGTATCGCTAGGCCTTTTCACTCTACTACTTTCGCTCCCAAACCCCCTTTGTCTTTCTATCTTTCTCCCTGGCATATCTTATCTGCACCCTCTTGCCACTACCATGCGCTGTCCAACAACCTTTTCCCTCTTCCCTCTCCTGCTCGCTGCTTCCCTTCTCAGTTTCTCCTCTATCGCCACGGCTATTCAACTCAAAGATGAGCTTAATGCTGGCTGGACATTCGGCCTAATGCCACGTGATACCAGCAGTGAAAATCTGCAGATATTCACAGGTGCGCTGGGCGGAGCGGAAGCAGATCCGGTATGCTTCTTTCCCTCTCCTTCCCCTACCTTGTTATTCTTTTTCCAGTCACTCTGTTTGCATTTTACTAACCATTAGGTAACTCAACACAGATAACCAAGTCTAGTGATTCATCAAGGCCGTATGAAGTTAACGGCGATACATTTGTGGGTCCTATATGTCTCTCCGTTCTGTGATCTTCGTCTCCACTCTTCACTACTACCACATGCTTTTCACTTACTCTCACTCGCATCCTCTCTTGCTGTTCAAAAATCGCATCTGACTTTTGATTTCCCTCTAGCCCGACTTTGCCACTGCTGCTGGCCGCTCATGTGACAATCAGAAGAATGCATGTGCCAACATCGCCAACTCCGGCAGTGGGTCATTTACCGTAGGTGACTGTGATACGCAGAACAGTGAGATCCCTCCCCCTTTTGCTGCCCCGTATCTTCCTTCTTTGCATCGACGTGCTTCTCTCTATACACGCCCGCTAACCACCTTTTCTTTTCTCTTCTCTCATTCCTAGACGAATGCAAATCTGCCGTCAGTGCAGCAGCCGTCACAACCTTCTCCGATGGCAACGGCCAGTTGGCGCTGGTTACGTCAACACCTGAATTGGATATCTTTTGCGAACTGTGATCGGTCATCAGGAGACATAGCCTTGATCTGCACGAAAATGTGCGTGTATTTGATCATCATAATTTTAGGACGAATATTACTGCCTTTCGTGTCACTTGACTGCTTGAATCGAGAAAGATGGCACCCTGATTTACTAGGTGAGAAGCTCTCCGCCAGACCTATCGCTACATGGTGTGTTCTCGCTGTATTGAAGGTGCCTCTTTGTGACCGGTATAATCAGTTGTTCGGCCCTGGTAATGGTCGATTTCTCTCCAGGTGTTACTTCATGGAATGCCTATAGACACTTGCTCTTGTCACTGTGGCCAAAAGTGCATTTACTATGCTTGGGCTTTTCATGCATTTCCAGAGCCTTGCCTAAAGTGCGACCGAGACAAGCAATGCGGGGTTAGCCTTGCATACTCTGTGTGTGCTCTGTATGTAGGTAGAGACATGGTATCACCCCGGGTTCTTTTCGGGTTAATAATTTACAGAGGGAATGTTGCAAGAGGGACGGACTAAGAATATCCCATAGAGCTGGTGTGGATGGAGATAGCGACGATGGCTATCTGCTGAAAGTGACTTCTCTGCAAGCTTGTGGCACTAACAAGGCAATAAAACCGAGACCACAAAACTACAGAAGGTGGTGTAGACCTTGAATATATATAAATTCACAATACACAAGGTGGTTTAGTCATATATGTTATGTAGTGGATATTCCGCCACTATCCGGGTGTACATCGGGTAAACACGTAAGGTAGTAGTTACGTTTGACGCGATGTGTCCTAACGTGAAATAACTTAACCTTTAATATAACAAGTCAAACAAAAGTCAATCACAACAATATATTTCTTGAACGCCTGGCATAGCAAAATGCATAAAGCGTATTCTGCCATCACGTGACTACTATAAACATGTAGAAATTGGTCCTTAAATTATTATATTTCTAACATGATGAAAAGTGTGGCTACTCCTCTTTTCACCCCTTTCTCCGATAACAGTCATGCTTATCAGTATACCCGAGCCTTATCCGGTACTTCCGTGGAAGCAATTGCCCTAGTTTAACTCTGGTTAGACACTGTCATTGTCTGCCATATAGTAGCTATCCACCTGTATGTAATCTGCCCCTCTTGCTCAGGTTTTTTCCTGGGTTGCCACTGTTTTATTCGACATGTCTTTAGGGCTCTGCTAGTTAGCGCCTTGTATTGTAAATCACATCGCCGATACTGTTTGTGCTCCCTGTAGATACCTTATTGCTAATCTTATTTTTTATTAGTGTTTTTATCATCTTCTCTTCTTTATCCTGTCACATGCCACTTCCAAGTATAACTTTAACCCACGCCACTTGTGTCTATTAACCCTAACTATGAGCTCTGTTGCATTTTCCCTAATGCCAAATATGAAGAAACCCAAGCTTGTACTTGGTCATGGCCTCTGCTTCAGGGCTGCATCTCGTCGCCCTGCTTTTCCCCTCTTTTGTCAATCCCTTGTCCCGGGCTGTCTGTCCGCACCTTTATGAGAGCTGTCTCAATTGGACCTACGATCCCACCATGTGCATAATACCAACACGGGGATGTCGCCGTCAGCCATTGCTCTGCATTTTTATCACTACATCAGCAATTGAATATGCTATTTGTACACTATTCGCACAAGTGCATATGTGAGTAAAAACAACATACGCACGCACAAGCTCACATACATGTTTGCTCACACAAACGCGTCGCGCATAAGACAAGCCAGAACTGCTAGACCCTTTACAGCAACGGATGTGTCTAGCTCAGACTGTCTCCCCCGTTCTTTGCTGTGCTGGCTTTGACCTATCCTGTGGGGAAGCTTTAACATTATAGAGCCGAAGTCCTCATTCCCCTGTTCTCCCCCTTTTCCTTCCTTATTCCCTTCTTATTCTTCTCTTTTTATCCTCCCTCTGCCTTATTCTTCTCTCTTTTTCCTGCGTCTCTGGTTGTGCCTTTATTTCACACCAACCCACCTTGCTTTGCGTGGTTTGCGTGTACCTTATCTCCTGATCTTGTGTATGTAATTCTTCTTGTGATTCTGCAGTTTTTTCTCTTCATCTTTACTACTCAGTTTCTCGTCCTCTCATTTCGCTTTGATTCCCATTATATTCATATCCTACTCAACGATATATTATTCCTTTTGTTTTGTTTCATATTCTGCTTTTCTTTTTCTTGTTTTCATTCGCACCCAATCTCACGAAACCACCCGATACAATTCCTGGTCCGGACCTTGGCGAATAAAAAGACACAACGCATATCATCCTCACCAAGAAAACCTAGAGACTCAGTTGTAGGCGACTCAGATTTCGTCTGCGCTGATCTCGAGAAGTAAGTCAAGGCTACCTCGATTGCCGTTGTGCATCATCCCCCCCCCAAAAAAAAAAATTTAATAATCAGATACACTGCCTCAGCCTGCTGCGATCGATTCGCAAGTCTGAGAGGCCCTGTGTGTGGCCCAGGCACATCGTTGGAATCTAGCTTCTTCTTTCTAGCTGATCAATGATTCAATCACGTGGCATTGTACTATCAAGAAGTCGCCCTCTTGTTCTTCCTGCCTCTTCTGCCCATGAAAATTGAATATAGCACGATACAACGCCATCGCTACCACATTTGGCTTCTGGTTTTGAGTTTTCATTTATTTGAAGTTACATTTGCCTCTTATTCGCTCCCATATTTTCATCTGCTAACTCTATCCCGCCTGTCTTCCCTTTCCAGACCTCAAGACGGTGTCTTCTATCCAGCAACCAGCTCCCCTGCTTCCTCCTAGTGCTTCCGCACAGGACGGCCCTAGTCATTCGTTATATACTGCTGCTGATCTTGACCCGCCATCGCCCACCCTCTCGACCACTTCGACGGCAGACGGAGAAGACGATTCATCATCACCTATTTTACCTTCTCTTCCTGCGCCTGTGCTCCCGGACCGCGTTCGGGAGATCCTGCGTACCCCTCCATCCGCATCGTCACCCAGGCCAAACCTTGGTAGTTCCTATCGCGGCAATCGCTACGCCAATACCAACAACGGCGCCACCGTCTACGGGTCTGACAATTTGGATCAGAGCCCTCGCAACTTTGTCACAGCCAGCTGGGGATCGCCATATCCAGAATCTGACCGTGACCATCTGCATCCTCAAGTTACTTCTGATAGCGACTCCGACCTTTCCGAGTCATCTGAAGACGAGCCTATTCACAGGCTTGATCTCCAGACTCCATTCTTGCGTCCGCCACCTGAGTTCCCGCGCGCTTTTGTTGACGCTTCAACCCACTTGCCCTCAGCATCGGCTTCTGTTCTGGCCAACAGAGCTCGCCGACCCGCTCGCGGTCTTACCGAGGATTGGATTCGCCAACACACTGCCGCTGACCCTTCTTCCGAGAACTACTTGTGGCTAAGTGACAACGACAGCAACGAATCCGGCACTGCGACAATTAGTGGGCACTCTTCACTGAGGAGCTCCTTTTCTGGCGGGAACGCCCCCTGGAATCTGAATATCAACAAGAATAGAGCAATAGGGGAAACTTTTGGCTCTACCCCTGATACTTCCAAGGTTGCTAAAAGATCCGTGTCTTCTCGCTTTCTAGCCAGTCAATCCAAGCGGTCCAGCCTGGAGACCTTGCGCCCTCCTTCTCACTCTTTTAAGCAAATACAACAGACTCATCAAAATCGCACTATGACTGCCGACGCTGATGCCGCTAACGGCGTCTTTGACACCACGGAAAAACCGCTCCCTCCACCTCCCGAGTCTATTACAAATGCTAGTTTTCAATCATCACAAGATGCTGCCTCGGCCTTGGTTGCAAATTTAATACCAAATGAAAATCGTCCTGCCTCTATTGCCACTCGCAGCGCATCTACCAGAGATGGGCCTGCATCAAGGGCTCGCAAGAAGATCCCATGGAAGGGGAAAAACCTTTTGTTTTGTCTGCCCCGCGAAGACAAAAGAAACTTGCCAGGCAACATGCCTCTTTCTTCTGAGCAAATAAAACAAGTGTATAGAGAATGGGAAAACTTAGGCTACCCCGCTAGCGGCTGGGACCTTGAAACTCCCATCATTGGTCATCCTATTGAAGATGCCTCTCAGAGTCGAACAGACTGGCCTAGCCCCGAGGATGTTGCGCGTGAACGTAAAAACCCTTACAAAGTCACACTGCCTGATCTTGATGGTAAGCCGCCCTGTCGAGTGCTCCTGGCCTTCAAACCATGAGCTGCACTCACATCCGACTTCCCCTGTCTATGTTGTGCCTTTTACAAGCCTGCGATAATGATTTTGCTAACATTCTATATACACAGCCTGGGCCAAGTACACCGCTGATCTCCAAGAAGCAAAACTTCGTGCCCTCGGAGTTCTTACGGCTGCCGAGGTTCCCATACCTGCAACGCCGTCGCCTGCTCCCTCGCTCATGACCCATCGTCGTATTTCTACCATGCAGCATCCTGGCCAGGTATACTCTCCGCCTATCCCAACATCTTCGGCTGGAAGTTTCACTTTCCCTCATCCCTTCAATCGCGGGGGAATGTCACAAAGCCCTGGATTGAATTCGGCCCCAACACCTGTCTCAATCAACGGCCACCCTGCTAAATACAATGCTCGCCAATCCATTTCCATCCCTTCTTCACATTCCCCCTTCCAGATGAACCAGTCTTCGTCAAATTGGGCGCAACAGAGCATGATGATGCAGAGAGGACTCCATCGTGCCGAGTCTCCCTTGGGATATTCCAATGTCATGTCGCCAACATTGCCCTTCCAGCCCACTGGTAGTCCTGCTATGAACATGCACCAGCGCCACCAGTCTATGCAGTACCCGATGATGTCACAACCCTATCAGCCAATACCGTCTCGTGGAACGCCAATAATGCGGGAAGTGGTGCAGGAAGAAGAGGAGGAAGAGGAAGAAGAAGAGAAAGAAGTTATAGAACCCCAGAAAGATGACATTGTGGAGTGTGTTGAGCAAGAAAACCTTCAGCAACCCCAAAATCAACCCGGGCAAAATGGCGAGACTGAGGATGCGGAGTATCACCTCGAGAAACAACTCATGAAAGACTTTGAGCATTCCGACTACAACCCCAACAACGATGACGTGGGTGGCATGCAACAGCAGCAAATAACTAACTACGTGCCTGAGTCTGCTCACACTCGTCAGCAATCATCAGTGCAGTTTGCTGCATTGCCTACTACCCAATTTGCCAGCAATAGCACTGTGCTGCACCACCCACGCCCTCACAGTCGTGGCCACTCGCTTGCGAATAACTTTTATATAGGTGATAAGGCGCCTGATGGCTCTGATGATAGCAGCAGCTTGGCTAATCAACTGCGGTCTATGACTCAGGCTGAGCCTCAGCCGATCTCTACAGAGCTCGAGGAAAGCCCAACCGACCAGGTCGAAGCCAACGTGCCTGCCTCGGACTTCGACTTCTCTAAGAACGTATCAGCGCACCAGCACACCTTTTCGACCATGAGTAACCCGTGGCAAGATGTTGCCTCGGCTAATCGCAGCTCACGCCAATCAAGTCATGGAAGCAAAGCGTCGTTCTCAAAACTCAATGTTGAGGCTCCTGAGTTCAAATTCAACCCAACGAGCAGCTTTACACCTGCAAGTTTCAACTTTGGTGCTAGTACGTCGTCGTCGACCTTTGAGCCTTTCCAAGGCTCTTCTATGGCCGCCGTCGATATGACTCCGCCTTCTACCAAAATTAGTACCGCTGCGGTCACCTTCTCGCCTGGTCAGAGCGACTTCAGCTTCCCCAGCTTCAGACCTAATGCGCCGGCTTTTGTTCCTTTGTCCCAACTGCAGGGCCAGAACGAGACATTTACTGGCTCTATATTTGGCACTGTGAGTTTGGCTGACACTGTTAAACCTCCAAGAAAGTCCAAGGCCATTCCCATTGTTGTCCCATCCGATGACAAGGCCCAAGAAGAGATGTCCGATGCTGAAGATGCTGAGGGCCGTCCCACAAACCATGCCCGTGCTAAACGTGCCCGTGCTTTTGGATTTGGCCAGAACAGCGGTGATGAAGCGGACTCGCAGCCTCTATTTGCTGAGCCCAAGGAAACGCTGAGTGAAGTTGAATACAACAAAACTGCCGATGAAGATGAGGAGGCCTTCACACCTGCTGTGGACACCTCGACGCTCAGTTCTGGTGTGCAGTCAGAACCTACTGACACCAAGCCTAGTAGTGCTAATAGTCCATCAGGCGAGTCTATCGGCCAACGTGCGGCTAACTGGGCTCCCTTTGAGTTTGAGTCTAAACAGGACATGGTCAACTTTAGTGCGGCTCGTCCCTTTGGTGAAAACTGGACACCTGCGCCCGTGCCTGCGTCTGCAACGCCTACAAAGAAGCCCGGCCATAAAAAGTCGCTTTCGGTTACCGCAAAAGTCTTCGTTCCTGGCGCGACTGCCTACCATACTGAGCCTGAAGCCGAGTCCGAAGTTGAATGTGACGAAACTCTTGACCCTGAACTAGAAGCAGTGATATCTGAAGCCGAGAAGTATGTCTCCGAGGCTGATGAGGTTGATGAGGTTGATGCTACTGCTACTCCTACTCCCGAAATGTTTCCTGCGCAAGCTTTGGACGAAGTTCCTGCTTCCATCTCTGTACCTGCGTCTATTTCCGCGTCCACAACTGCCCGTCGCTTGGATACTCCAAACTTTCCTTCTAGCGGCCTCATGAATTCGCGCTTTGCCTCTCCTCCACGTGGACTCAAGGCGTCACGCTTTGCTTCACCTTCGCCAACACGCAAAGGTGCTGACAGCGACCTTGGAGCTGACGCTGAAGCTGAGCTGGGTCCTGAGGCTAGTCTTGAGGACCAAATAGAAGAAGGTGAAATTCTAGAAGATGAAGATGTCGTTGATGAGATCCAGTCTCAGGAGTCAGGTCTTCAGGCTGCTCCTAATGATGGTGACAAGGAACACACGCTTACATTTGAGGAGATTGATGATATCATGATGAATCAAATGAAGAACGACCCTACGCAGGGTGTGCACAAGACAATCTCAACACCAGGCTGGCACCCGTCTAAACCTAATCGTCACATGTCTCTTGCTGCTGTTGCTGGTCCTTCTCCTTATGACCAAGAATTTGAACAGGGAAGCCCCTATGGTAGTGGCAGCCTCAGTCCTGCTCGTACCAAACAAGTCGTTCAACTTTCGGGTGAAGACTTCCAAGAAGATGAGTTTGTTGATCCTCCCCGTAGTGGAACCTCCTTTGCTGGCCCAATTCGTCGTCTCAATGGACGCCGCCACGAGAGCGAGGTACCAAGTGATTGGGATGGCATGTTTGCTGGAGACGACGAGAGAAAACTTGCTCCACGTGCGACCTTTTTCGATGGCCGGGTCAACCAAATTGTTGACGAGGTCCTGGCTGCGCGTCTCCAACCGCTTGAGCGGGCCCTGGATACTATCCAAGACTCTCTTTTCAGTCATGGACAGCGTCGTAGTCGCAGCCTATCTGACGATATTCAACCCAGTGATGCTGATGATGAGGATGACGAGCCAATGCCTGTTTGCCCTGTTAGTCCTAGAAAGGACAAGCGTATGGAGCTGATCCGCAGTGCTGTCAACGAGGCATTTGTACAGCACCAGCAGCAGACAAGCCTGATAGGTATGAATACCGAGGCTCCATCTAAGAGCGAAGAGATGCAGGGTCGGATCTTGGATCTCGAGCAGCGTCTCTACTTGGAAGAGTCACGTGTGCACAAGGAAATTAACGATCGCCGTGCAGTGGAAGACCGTGCGGCTGATTTTGAGCGCAACCTGCTCTCGGTTGAGAGTCGCCTAGCGAATGAGCTGACGCAACGTGCCAATATTGAGAGCAGATGTGCTGATTTGGAGGCTAAGCTGCATCATGAAGAAGGCCGCGTAGCTGAACAAGTTGCTTTGTGTCATGCGGCCCAGAATGAGGCAGCCGAGGCCCAGAGCTTGATGCTTATTTCGACCAAGGAAGAGGCCAGACTCCGGCAACTTAGCGACGAGCAGAGTCATAAAATTAAGTCTCTGGAACAGGACCTCAACAAGGCCACCATGCGTATGACTTTGTTGGAGGCTGCACAGGAGAACACATCACAAAGCAAGGGTGCTGATTCGGCGCGATTCTCAACCTTGGAGACTGAACTGGAAGCGGCACGCAGGGACGCCCAAATGTGGCGTGCTGAGGCTGGCAGTAAGACGGGACTCGCTCAGAAACACGAGGAAAGCCTTGTCGAGGCACAGGCTGAGGTCAAGCAACTGCACAAAGTTCTGGCGACTCTAGGCACACAGCTTGAGGAGAACGAGCGTATTCGTGAGAATTGGCGGAATAAGTTCATTTCGTTGCAGGAGGATATGACCAGTGCCTCACACCAGATTACCGAGGAAAATGCACGACGCACGAAGCATGAGCACGCTCTGCTCGCACGCCAAGACGTTCTGGATGCCAAGCTTCAAGCTGAGGCTTGCACGCGTGAGCGGTTAGAAAATGAGCTTGAACGATTGGAGGGCATTGAACGCCAAGGAATGCGTGCCATTAACGATAACAAGCGGCTGGAAGAGCTGTTGGCAGAGATGCGTACTGAGAACCATAAGCTGCAGCAGGCTGTTATGCGTCACCGTCTGGAGTTTGAAGAGGCCCGTGAGTCTGGAGCCAATGAGGTCCAGCGTATACGCATTTCGATGCAAAACCAGCTGGATGAGGCCAACATGCAGGTTAATGTGGCACGTGTCGAGCTAGAGGAGAACATTGCTGCTCTGCGGAGTGAACTTGACAATGTAAAGCTGGATGCTGATTCATCTAAAGCCCGTACGGAAATGATGGTAGAGGATGCCAACGAGACCAAGGATCGTACTATCAAGGAGCTGACAGAAAAGTACGGCAACGAAATCGAAGATCTACACACAAGATATCAGCACAAGCTATCCTTGGTGTCAGATGAGGCGCAGACCCGTGAGCAGCTGCTGCTTGAGCGACTGAGCCTTTCGACATCCAAGACAGAGCATTTGCAGGATCGCATCATCCATCTAGAAGATAAGCTTGAGATTGCGAAGCAGGCGGCAGCAGCGGCAGCTCAGCAGGCCACACGCAACAGCGGCGGTGTAACGGCAGCAGCAGGATCAACAATTGCATCATCGTCTCGTCGTGGCAACGAGCTCCCTGAGAAGATTTCACCACAGGCTCTTCGCGAGTCTATTATGGTTCTGCAAGAGCAGTTGCAGGCTCGCGAGCACCGCATTGAAGAGCTTGAAGAAGCAACTGCTAATATTGATCCGGACATGGAGGCCAAGATCACCAAGCGCGACGATGAGATTGTGTGGCTGCGGGAGCTACTTGCCGTGCGCCATGCTGACCTGCAAGATGTTATTGGAGCACTGTCAGCCGACACATTTGACCGCGAGCGTGTCAAAGACGCGGCGATCCGACTCAAAGCCAATCTTCAGATGGAGGAGCAGGAGCGTGACCGGGCAATGAACGGTGGATCGGCAATTAAACTGCCGCGATTGGCACGTACATTTACTGAAGCGGCAACGCCACGAGTGGCTCAGGCTGTTGGCCCTCTGGCTGCTGCATGGGGCAACTGGCGTAAAGGCCAGCCAGCGTTTGGAGGAGGGACAAGACCTGCGTCATCGTTGACGACGGTGTCTTCCAACACCGTTTCAATGGGAAAGAAGAGTGCAGCTGCTTCGGCGGCTACCACTCCAACTTCAGTAACGACACCGGAGTTTGCATCCGCCCCTGGTCTTGCCCCTGCTGCCTCGAGTAGCTTGCTCAGCGGGCTCCTTACACCCCCTGCCACTGGCTCACGTGTACTATCAGGCACTCGTACTGGCGCATCGGGAGACGACAAACCGCAACAGCCTACAGCCTTTTCTGCCACTGGCCGCCGGTTTATCTCAGGCACGCACTCGCAGCTTACAGTCAACCGCACACGCGGGCTGTCATCTGAGATGAAAACAGTAGAAATGGCAGGAGCATCGACGCCACCGCGAGAGCTGCGGACGCCGCCCATGATGAAGGCCCATAACTATGACCCCGATGCGCAAATGAACGGGTTCGACGACGAAGACGAAGACTTTTTTGAGGATTAGCTGAAGGCTGATTATTGCCTAAGACGCAGTCGAGTGTGGACTGAGTTGGGGTAAGACTCGGAAGCTCTCGACCTCGACATATTGGTTTGCGGCTGAAAAACATGCTTGCGCAATTTTTTGGCCTTGTTGTTTTTTGTGTTTCTTCTTTTTTATTTATTTTGGTTATCTCTTTTCCTTTTGTATGTTGCTCTGCATTAGTTTTTCTTCTATTTTCCCCTTTCTTTTTATTTATTTTCTATTATTCCATGTTTACAGCCCTTGCCATATTGTCGCTATATTCTCGCTATACCTTTGCTTTCTTTCGTCCTCATCAGACCACCATCAACGTGCTGGTGTTTACTCTCTTTTTTGTTCCTTTTTTTCTTGACTTATTTCCTTGTGTTTCCTTTGTCGATATATTCTGAATTTGAACTTGATATCCTTTTCCTTCTGGCATATACTATCTTTTTTATGATGCGCTGGTTTGTTATCTTCTATCTAGCTACCAACACAATCGTGGACTTGATACCAATCTGGCCCTTCTGGCTTCTTTTAATGTCTAACTAGTAATTTTCAAATGCTGTTTGCAGAAACGAGGAGCTTGTCTCTTGATAATGAGCTGGAAGGTTACCCCTTGGGCGAGAAACGTAGTCAATTTGTTGTGAAATGACCAATGGATAGCTGTCTGAAGCAGTGTCGCGACAGGTATATATATCTTTCAGACAAATCAGTATCGAAATTCGGGGACCACATTGGGAAAGCTTCTGCGACGAGCTCGGTTAGCGGCTCTACCTGCATACAAGACAGCTCCCTCGTTGCTTTTGCACATGGAAGCAGGTAGAAAGAAAAGCACAATGTAGCTCGGCTTTCACACCCCCGAGAAAACACACCTCTCGCCGTGCCGTCCTATTTCACGTGCCAACGCAAAATACCCTCCACTTAGGGTCCGGTCTCTCTGCCAGGTATCTGAAGCTCATGTCTCCTGCGACAAGCTTACGCACAAGTCTCATGGTCAGTTTCCTCTCATCGCCTCGGCACTCCTACGGATGGTTGGGGGTCTGGTTGGGCACAACCGGCGACTCGGCGTCGTATCTCTGCATTCATGTGGTTGAGCCGCACGTGGTACTCTTCCAAGTCGACCCCGTCCGGAGCGAGCTGCTAGGACTTGGACGACCGTACCTCTGTGTAGTCCCTTGATCTAACCGATGTCACATAGGCTCAGCTAGCTCAGCGTTCCATTGAGATGTTTGATCTTCGGGCTGTGTCGGCATGTATTATAATGCCCGGTAAACGTAATTTTTCGCAACATACGACCATAGCTTGTAGAAAGCACGGGATCCCGTCCGCTCTCCCCTAGTTAACCTATAAAGCGCTGGACTAGTACTACGGTGGGTGACCACGTGGGAATCCCCAGTGTTGTATGTCCTTTGACCTTTTTCTTTTTCTCACACTTAGACCTAGCTCAGCCATCAACACGGAGAATACCGTCCTTTTCTTTTGCCGTGATTAGCTTTGTACCTATAGATGTGATTTGAATATATTTAACGCCTACTGGAATCACAGAGATCAAACAAAGCCGGATTGACTACCGGACAGAATTAACCCTCTGCTAGGTTCACCATGGAATGGAGTTTTGACAAGCGAAGCTCAATTGCTCCCAAGTTGCCTTGTTGCCCAGTTCCGCCCCATCGTGGTTAAAGTACAAAAGAAAAGGGAATAGAAAAAGAAAAAAAAAAAAAAGAGCAAGGAAAGGAAAACCAACAAGCAAAACAGTGGACAGAAATAAGCCTCTCTATCTTTTCTTTTTGATACTATTCTTCTTTTCTAAGCGTTCCTTTTCAACGGTCCCTCCTGGATGCGCACCTATACCACTAGTGCTACGTTACACCATGCTATCGGGTGAGTTCTTTCGTCTATTATACGCATCTTTGGTTCCCGAACGCCACAGTAAAAAGAATAAAAGAAGTATTTTGTTTGTTTGTTTGTTATATTTAGCATCTACCTACTGGTTTTTCACAGCAATACGACGGCATGTTCTGGACGGGAGAGGGTAGAGAGATGTCGTCCCCCTATTCCTCTCCCGGGCAGTTAGCAGTTGCAGGTGTCCGTCTTCTTCGAAACTCTCCTCTGACTTTTTAGGTTCCGGCCTTGTGGCCAGGAGCTTTCTCCGACAATAAAAGAAATAAAAAAGAAAAGTATGTCATTTTAAGTATATAAAAAGGGCAAAGACTACATACGCTTTCACTTAGTTAGTTTAGGTAAAGCAATAAAAAAAGAATAAAATCTTGCGGCTATTCGCCGCAATCTCGGAGTGGAGACACGGGGAATTGAACCCCGGACCTGATCCATACTAGTTATCAACATGCTAAGGATCCGTCATACCACTAGACCATGTCCCCTTGGACAAATTTTCTTGTATTAAATAGATAATATATAGCACTCAGGTGACTGGCCAACTCTCAAAAACTTCCCTTCTACAACTCCGTAGTCCAGAGCACGGGGGACATGAGGAAAGCCTCAGAGTCAATCGGCTCTGAGGTGGCCCTTACTCAGCCCGCCCCCCAGGGC
>MKGM01000345.1:0-24964 GCA_002018265.1 Ceratocystis harringtonii | reverse complement strand
GGGGGGGGGCTAGGCGAGGGAGTATAAGGATTGGTAATCTTGTGACTTTGAGGCAAGATGTTTCACGGGGCTCTAAGGGGCGTGTGGGTTCGCTAATTGAGAGAGGGCAGATATTGTTGTGTCATTAAACGAGCAGGCAGGTAGCATAGCGTTGATAGTGGGTTGATGGTAGTAGTAGTTTTCATTGGGCTGGTCAGTGATTACGCCAGATGACCAGATCGTGGGGTGCATGAAAATGTATGGTTGGGTGAAGCTATAATGTCAAGTACCTACCTAGATTGTTGCTGGGGAGCCCCGGTCAGCAAAACGCTAGCCAATACAGCAAAAACACACCTGCCCCTCATATTATCTACTGCGTTAAGCTTGCTGGCCTGACCTCCATATAACCATCTCAATCCCCAATCTGCTCCATAGCGAGATATGTGCTAAACAGCACATGGTTGTGTAGGGGCTTGGTGATATTGCACTGGTGCATTACTCGGGCGCACATGTACCTGTACCCTTGCACTATTGCATTTGGCCCAACCTGGCTGTTTGCGTCCCAACAATCTTGGAGTCCTTGATTGGTGCTGGCCTTGTCTTGCCAGGTTCACCGCCATGCCGACTTGCCGCCATGGAGAGAAGGGGGAAGGAAGGAAGAAGGGCTTGTAGAGCAGGAGTAGGAGGTGGAAGGAGGGGGAGGGGAGAGCAAAAGCTGCCCCATGCTGAGGGTTGTCAGGTGACCTAAGCAAAATGAACAGGGACAAAAGCTCTGAACCCCACAGAATCAGTTGTTGGATGTTGGTGTGGGCGTGGGGACTACAGGGTGATCGGATGGACAACGACGAGGATTTGTGTTTTGTAGTCCTGTAGACTAGGACTTCCCTTGTCCCCTTGTGCCTTTGTGCCTTTGTCTCTTTGTTCCCATCCCCTTGTTTCCTTGCGCCCTGCTGCCTTGATTCTTGCTCTATCCACAGGTTAGCGGAGAATCAGTCACACAATATCCTGTTACACCGGGGACGCAGCATAGATTTAAAGAGCCCGTTCGCGAGGCTCCAGAATATCTGGCAGGGCTCGTATTGACTTGTTGAAGGAGAGGGAATAAGGAGTAAGGAGCGGGGGTTACGGGATATGGCAGAGCTGTGCAGCGCGGCCGTAGGCCGCAGTCGTCAAGTGCATTGGATACTGCAGACATGGGTAGCGGGCGGAGCAGGAACGAGGAGAAGAGAGACTTGGACGGCCAATCTATGAAATGAGGCAGACAAGAGAAAACTTGGCGAAATGAAAAACCACAGCCGGTGAACGAAGAGAGAAACAAAAAAAGATGGTGACCTGACAATTATTGCAAGAAAAAACAATATGGATGAACCTTGGAAACCCCTTTGCACTGTGCATTGTCTGCCTGTCTGCTCGTGTCTCCTCGTTGTATGCATTTGTGCACCTATGTCTTTCTTCCAAGGCTAAGACAGCCCACGGAAAGCTTTAGAACGTCCGTGTTCTTGGGAAGTGGTCTGAATGTTCTCCATCAGCGTCCAGGAGGACTCTCGACAGCCAATCAGCAGCACGCTTGCTACGACATCACATCTTGGCACCAGAATCGCATGCCGCTGGATGGGCTTGGGCCAACTCCCAAGCAAAAGCAAAGGCACCTGGGGATTTCTCATGGCGGCATGTTCCTGTTGACGGGCGGGTGTGGAGGGAGATAGATCGCCGAGGGCTGAGCAATGTGCGACCGTTGTCGTCCTTCCAACTACGCATTTTTCACAAGCATTTTTTTTCTTTTCGTACATGGTTGTATTTTCGCATTGCTATGTATTTATATTTATTATAACTTTCTCGCCATTGCAGTGCCCTTTTCCTTTCGCAGCCTAGGGTAGTAAGGCTTTGTGCTGTATATGGCTTGAGCAAATTTGAATTCGGAGTAGCTCCGCTTTTGAAATGTCTCGTTATTACTAGAGAAAAAACGGAACTTCTGTCGAAGCTTGTGTTTAGCCTTGAAGAAAAGAAAAGTGGGTTTAACTGGAACTGGTTTTCTGATTCGCCACCATCTATACGGCCCGTCATTCTCGTTCTTGCTTGCAGAGTTTGCAGACAGAAGGTGCCAGTTTTTTCCACCCTCTCTCCATCTGGCCGCAAGCTTTGTCATCAGGGCAAGAAAGCTGACAGTGAAGCAGCTTTTTTTAGTAATTGCCATCAAAGCAGATGCATGCATGCGTATCTACATTAGGCCGGAGCCTCAGCCTAGCTCTTCTTCTTCCCCCCCACAGGCTTCCCCCCCCAAATCTTCCGTTTAGACCGAGCTGCAACGGTGCTGATTTTGTCGTCGTCCAAATGCAGCACATGGAGAGAAGATGATCTGTACGAGAGGGAAGCCCAAGAATAACGAAGCGAGTCTACGTACACCTGTATGTATGCTTGACGAAAAGCAAAAGCTATGAAAACCCGAAGAACAAGATGACCCCCTCTCTTCCCATACTCCCCGACATCCATGTAAGTTCGGTTTCAGCGTTATTATGTAAGCTTGTTGTATTGAGATGGTTAATACAGACACGCCTCTAGGAAGCTTTGTCCGGTCATGGCTTTCCATATAAAGAAGCTCATGCCATTCGCATATCATCCCTCTTTCGCCACAACTTCTCCATGTTTAATGCGCCGTCCATTGCTCTTCAAATATAAATAGCCTGGCTCTGAAGATCTACCAGCCTCAGCTCAAAGTCCCCGTTTCGGTCCCAATATCTGTCCTAGTCTTTGTCTCTGTCCAAGTGCTCGCTATGCCTTCAGTCATTGCCCATCCAGCAGTAGTCCCATGGACTGAACAGACTGCTCTTGCCAAGTCCGGGCGCGCAGAAGCAACACCCGTGTCTGATCCAAGTGCTGCCTACCCAAAGAGAATAAAGGATATCCGTCAATCCCTTGTTGAATCAAACCTCCGTGGCGAGATCCTAGAAAACTTCAAGCCAGAAACTGGCAAGCTTCAACTCCCTACCACCATTCTATACGATGAGCGTGGCTTGCGAATCTACGAAGAGGTATTTCTCCTGTGCAAGCGTTGGTCTTAACATGAACACATTCTGATGAGCTGCTTAGATTACCTATCTTGAGGAGTATTATCTCATGGGACATGAGATTGACCTCCTCAAGTGTCACTCGGCAGAGATTGCCGCAAAGACCCCTGAGGGATCTATGATCATTGAGCTGGGTAGCGGGTTTGTACTTGGCTCTCGAAGCTTGCTTGAATGGGCCGCAGAAGACTAACACAATGTAGAAATCTCAGGAAGACCCGGCTGCTACTTGAAGCTTTCGAGGCCATCAAGAAGCCCGTTGACTACTGTGCCCTGGACCTTTCCCACCCAGAGCTAGAAAGAACTATCAACCAACTCCCCGAGTTCAACCATGTGACGGTCTGTGGCCTGTGGGGCACATATGATGACTGTCTAGAATGGCTGAAAACTCCTAGTCTTGCAAGCCGGGAGAAAACAGTCCTCCACATGGGTTCTAGTATTGGAAATTTCTCTCGATCTGGTGCGGCATCTTTTCTTCGCAATTTCTGCGAGGTCTTGCGACCGGGCGATCGTATGCTGATTGGGATTGACGCATGCAACAATCCGAGCAAAGTATAGTAGGTTATGACCGTCATTATTATATAATAGTGCCCGTACCGCGGCGTACTTGGCATCGTACAATGGCCAAAGCTAGTGGATAGCGACTTGCTGACATTTAATTAGCCGTGCGTATAACGATAGCAAGGGTGTTACACACAAGTAAGTTGACTGCCCTAGCACAGCATTGTTTCACTGCAGCATCGCAGCCGCTAACTGCTTGCTCGCCAGATTCATCCTCAATGGCCTCCGCAATGCCAACCACATCTTGGGCCAGGAAGTATTCAACGAAGATGATTGGGGAGTCATCGGCGAATACGTACACGATCACGATGGAGGTCGCCATCAAGCATTGTATAGCCCTAAGAGAGAAGTTAATGTTTTAGGCACAACCATCTTCCCGCACAATCGCATCTTTGTTGAGCAAAGTCTCAAGTACTCCCTTAAGCAGACCCAGATGCTATGGAGTACTGCTGGCTTCCAGCAGACTGATTGCTGGATGAAGGGGGATGAATACGGTAAGAATTCACTCACTTGCAGTCTTCGTGCTATATACATGTCTATATTTCGGATTTGAGATGGACTCTCCCACAACAATAACTATCTGGAAGAATGGCTACGTTCCAAGAACATTTCGGCTAACCAATACGTCCGTGCTACCATACAGGCTTGCATTTGCTGGAGAGGCCCAGCGTCCCGTTCAGTCCCCTTGCCTCAATCTACGCCTCATCGTTTACTCCTACTTTATCAGACTGGGAGGCACTGTGGAAAGTATGGGACAACGTCACGACGAAGATGCTTTCCGAGGCTCAGCTACTTGAAAAGCCCATCAAACTTCGGAATGCCTGCATCTTCTACCTAGGCCACATCCCTACCTTTCTAGATATCCAGCTCACAAAAGCCACCGGCACTCCTGCTACCTCTCCTGCCTCCTACAAGGATATATTTGAGAGAGGAATAGACCCAGACGTTGACAACCCCGAGATATGCCATGCCCATTCCGATACTCCTGATGAATGGCCGCACCCCGCTGACATCAGGGACTATCAACGCCGAGTCAGGACTCGCCTGGGGAGTTTCTATGATGAGAATGGGCACTGCAAGATGCCCAGGGACGTGGCAAGAGCCATTTGGGCTAGCTTTGAACATGAAGTAATGCACATTGAAACCTTCTTGTTCATGCTGCTACAGAGTGACAAGACTCTACCGCCTCCGGGTACCATTCAACCCAACTTTGCTGTTATGGCTCGGGAGTCGTGTGCTATGCGGGTCGAGAATGAGTGGCATAATGTTCCTGAACAAAGGATTACCATAGGAATTGATGATCCAGAAGACGGCATTAAAAATGTCGCATTCGGGTGGTATGGCGTCCCTCAATGCAGCTTTACTGAAAACAAAATCCTATTTCTTGACAGCAGCTAATTTACAATAGGGACAACGAGAAGCCGCAGCGCACCACGTACGTTCATGCTTTCCAGGCAAAGGGCCGTCCAATCACCAACGATGAGGTACGTATACAATGCGCAGTCTGGGTCTTTTGTTGTGGTCCTAATTCGGTCTTTAGTACGCTCGCTACATGTATGCAAATGGCATCAGCGAGGTTCCTGTCGCCTGGAGTCAGGACTCTTCATCTGTCGCAGTGAGCCCCCAAGCCACATCTAGCACAGATAGTATTCCTGCCTCTTTCATGGCTGGAAAGTTTGTAAAAACATTTTACGGCCCTGTACCCCTTGAGTACGCCCTCGATTGGCCTGTTTCTGCCTCCTACGATGAGCTAGCGGGCTGCGCAAAGTGGTTGGGCGGAAGAATTCCGACTTTTGCGGAAACCCGAAGTATCTACGCTCATGTAGAGAAGATGAAGAAACGCAACAAAGAAGAGCTACTCAATCTCATTGACATGTAAGAGCGCCTTTACACGTAGCTTTTATTGACCTTCGTGCTCTGATACTGACTGCTGTGTCATTCATACCTACAGAAACAACGATAGCTGCTCATCATCAGGGCTGTCTTCTTTGGATGCGGCTGATGATGGCTTCTCAGTTCAAGACAGCATTTTTATCAACCTCGATGGTACCAATACTGGTTTCCGCAACTGGCACCCGGTTGCTGTGACTGCTGCTGGAAACAAACTGGCTGGCCAATCGGAGATGGGTGGTGTATGGGAATGGACTAGTACTCCCCTAAGAAAGTACACTGGCTTTGAGCCCATGAAACTCTACCCTGGGTTTACAGGTAAGGGATATTTGGGTGGGGGAGGAGTGATCAGCCCTTTCAAGACTAGGAACTAACATCTTGCTAGCTGACTTCTTTGATGGAAAGCACAACATTGCTTTGGGAGGCTCCTGGGCCGTCCACCCTCGCATCGCAGGGCGCAAGTCTTTGTAAGTTTGCAACCAACTATTCTACCGTAGGAACTCTGCTAATACTTTTGACAGTGTCAACTGGTACCAGCGGAACTACAAGTATGCTTGGATTGGGGCACGTATTGTCCGTGACATTTAAAAAGAAGGAGAAAAAAAAGTCACCTCCTACAGGAGTATTTCTCAAAATATCTAGGCATCATTACGTCGTATGTGAATGAAAGAGCTAAACCTGGTTTTATTTTACTCATAATTTTATCAAAAATACGCTTTTGTTTTACATTTCTACAACCGTGCAAATATGCGGCAGCATATGCTAGGCAACCTCTTTTTCCGTCTCGTAGTTCACCGGCCAGACGTTATTCCAAACTGGACCTTGTCTAGGATCATTTGCGGGGTTAATGTGCCATAGATCTCGATGAGCTGGTCTGTCACATAGCTTGGAGATTTGACTCCATTTTCTGTAATGAGGTTGGTGATATACGTGTGATCCTATGCAATACAGTTATATTAGTGTCCTGTCGCATAAGGGGGCATCAAGAACAGCATATCATGGTATACAAGACTCACCGTCCAGTCAATAGGATTCTCGGGTTGATGGCTACTTTTGTCTGTCGTGAAATCAAGAAGGCTTTGCGAGCAGCCCAGGTCGGCATCATCCTGGTATCTGGGTAAACGGCGCAGAAACTTGTGCTCTTCAGCCGCCACATAGAAGGGAATGGGTGGGCTGGCATGGCGCGCAAGACGAGCCAACTGCAACGTTCCCAGCCGTGAGATAACCCCGCCATCTTGAGTAACGGCCTCAGCACCGATAAAGACAACGTGGACCTGTCTTAGCATGGCCATCACATGGGCCACGGCTGCGCTGGGAATTTCGGCCACGGGGATTCCCTCAGCTCGCAACTTGTTGACAATACGGTCGCTTTCGTTTACTCTCCAGGCATCCCGGACGTATATGACTTTGAAACGCACAGTTCCATTGTTCCGGGACCTAGACTCCTTGGCAGCCTTGATCAGCAGGGTAGAGACTGTTCGGGACGCTCCGTGTGTCAACACACACTCATCATCCCGAACAAAGCGCCAGCCGGCGGCAGCAATTCGGTCACGAGCCTCGCGCGCCCGCTGGGCAAACAAGCTCCCGTTCTGGACAAGGGCAGCACGTAGCGCATCAAACGATACAGCCAGGCCATCATGCACGGAGCCCTCTTGCTGCTTGAGCGACGACAGTAGGAATTGCTGGAACAAATCAGTTCCGGCAGTGAGCGGCAGCGGATTATGGACGGCTTCTTTGAGGAGGTTAGCGTATCGTGTTGTAGACTCGAGAGTTTCGTAGACCGTGGAGCTGCTAGAGGCATTGAGCATGGCAATCAGAGCCTCGATAGCGGCAACAGGTTGCGTCAGATCAGGATTTTCCGCAAGGAGGGTATTATAGCAGCCGACGATATCGAATTCAGCCGTCTTGGGGCGTATTTGCAGTGTCTCCTGTGTTGCTGTGCCTTGCCGTTAACATTTGAATACAGAGGGGTAATAGGCTTTCGACTCGGTTGGGCCCGTCTAGACAGAATCAAAACTCACTTGAAGCCATAGCGAACACTGGCTAGTATCTTGGAAGAAGGGTAGTATCCAAGTTTTAGTGATTGCAATGTGCCGGGGGACTTGTTGTCGAATGCGCGCAAATACATGAACAGCAACGGAGATATGATGGGTGGGATACTTGAAACTTTATTTAGGTGAGTCAAGATGCATGCGTTTTAGCGATGAGGTCAAGCTTAATACGGTACTACAAGGGTGACCCACCCCACCTTGACTAGACAGAGGTTGGCAGATATTTTGTTTTGAACCCTATCACAATGTATGCGGCGTGTGTTGTTTCTACCATCGGATAAGATCTGCGTTGGCCTTCAGAACTTGCCTAGAATTAATTTGAAGCATTGATAGCGATTCCCATGATTTAGAGCCTCTATTATCACGCTCTCATGGTCCCTGGTGGAATAAAGCAGCCAGAATCAGCGCTTCTTTCTGGGTAGCCTCCGACTCTGATAGGGTTACTCTGGGTTGATTACATAATCGGTCGATCGACAGTCTGAGTTGAGTTACACCCTTCAAATTCTCATTGATGCCGACTCATTGCTTGATCAACTCCAAGCTCGTTGAATTTATCTGATTCTTTTTTATTGCTAGCTGCCTTTTTCCCACATATTTTAATCACCATGAACGCTATCGATGTTGCTACTGGCCACAAACTACCTGCCGATGCCATAATCCGGGTGCTTTATATTGCCAACACTGTACACATTTACAACATCCCCCCTTTAGCCTCCACCAAGGGGCACATGGCAGCCTCATGGACGTCTGACCCTGGTCGCCATATATTTTCCGCGCGACTTCGTATAGTCGAGACTTCATACGAAAAGGCAGGAAGTGATTTTGTAAAGGTCGATGTTCTGTTGGAAGATCCCGCTTCCGGGCAGTTGTTCGCTGCAGCACCATACACTGCTCCTACAGTGGTTGAGGCGGCTCTGGATAGCTCGCGATTCTTCGCCGTCAGGGTGCAGGACCCGTCAGGTCGAAAGGCTATGCTTGGTGCTGGGTTTGAAGAGCGTAGTGAAGCTTTTGACTTTAGCGTGGCCTTGCAGGATGCTCGGAAGAGCTTGGGAATGGAAGACAAAGGCGCGAATGGCCAAGGGTTTGGAAGGAAGTCTCTGGGGCTGGGAAGCAAGTCGGCAGCAGCCATCGAAAAACAGGATTACAGCTTGAAAGAAGGAGAGACCATCACCGTCAAATGGGGGGGAACAAAGGCCAAGAAACAAAGCCATCGCGAAGAAATAGAAGAATCAGCTACTGGTGATAATTCTGGGTTTTCTCTTCCGCCCCCGCCGGGCCCTTCTTCATCCTCGTCGTTTTTGCCCCCTCCACCGCGGGCAGAAGATGTCCGAAATCTGCAGAAGCAGTCTGCAAAAGATCTAGGCTTTGATGATGGCGAATTTGACGAGTTTGCTTAGCGGGTATGGCCGGTGCTTGGGAATGGATAAGTATTAGCTATATGAGAAAGAGCTGTTGTGGAATCGGCTTTATCTAGAGTATCAGAGGGGAGGGGGGCTTGGCTAATGTGTACATACGAAGAGAGACGGCAATATTTGCATATATATAATCTTTTTCATGTTCCGTTCTGAGCATCCATCCCGGAGAGAGACACGTGGCAAGACACTTGGTGAGCAAACAAGCAATGAACAATTACATAAAGCAGTCTGGACCTAGCAGAAACTACCGGCTTGACAAGATGGCAACTAAACCGACTAAGCTCTAGCCCGTTATCCTAATAAATGAATCGCGTGTAGACGAAAGGGAGAAACAAGTTTGCAAAAGTTCGTATCTTCCCGAATCAAATAGCTAGCCAAAGAAACTCTTGGGAGATGGAAGAACGCAAAGACTTTGGCGACGTGCCTTCTCACTGAAAGGGCTATGGAGACTGAGGGGAGAAAAGTGACTACCGCCATCCTTGTCTCTGGGCATGAGTTGGGGGCTGGAGGGGCATGAACTGATATAAAGGCATTCGACGGTGGACGGTGTCCCATAATCCATAGTTGATGGAGGCTGCTTGATGGCTGAGTCTGAGAACGTGTCGGACTCTAGCGATGGCGTTTCTTCAGGCGTTTGGCAGCCAGCCGGCCAAGAAGCTGCACAAACTGTGGGCGTAACTACGCGGGAGATCTCGTCTTGAGGCGCTGCCGTAGAAATATTCATGACACTCTCCGGAATTGGATTAACATGAGCCGCCATCGAGGGAGCTTCAGGGTAGGTTGGTACAAGATTTATAGGGTACCATTCTGGTAAGGGGTACTGATAATATCCTGCATTGCTGTACATGCGCTGATTGTACTCCTCCAGAACGAGCTGGCGGCGGCGGATCTCTAGCGCAAGCTGGTTGATACGGGGCATCAAGCTGTTTTGTTGCTCGCTACAAGTATGGACTTGATTCTGTAGTAGAGATATCTTGCGTTGAACTGCGCGCCTATTGACAGCTTCCCCGGAGTCACGCTGGGCTTGAAGACTAGCTAAACGACGGACTACCTTTTCGGCCCAGCCTTGCTGCGCAATAAGCTGGCTATTCAAATATTGCCACTCCCAGACCAAGTCATGCTGGGGGAGTTGGGCAAGGTTCCGAGGATGAGCTTGAGAGATAGACTTGACATCTAGCACGTTGGGGCGACTGCGGGAGCTTTTCTTGTTGCCTTTGGAGACTTTTAGTCGAGGCGACAAAGGTGAAGAAGAATGCGAAGGGCAATCGCGGGTTCCACCAATCTGAGATAGAGAAGAGGGCAGGATGGCCTTTCCATCCTTGGAAGCGGAGGGAGAAGACATGCTGGGAGAATCGAGGATGAAGAGGTGGATGAGGAGAGAGCGAGGGCGTTAGCGGGCGTTAGCGAGGACCCTAATCGTAAGAACTTGAGTGTATTGAAGGTTCAGTCTAGACGACAAAAATAGACGATTGTATGGGCTTGGAATGAATGAAAACTTGAGGGATAAATCGAAGCTGCAAAGAAACAGCTAGCATTGCGGGAATATATACTTGGGTCTGGACCAAGGACAAAGAGGACGTTTTTGCCACTTCCCCTAGCACTGACCGTGTTCTTCACATTCAAAGAAAGAAAACTATGGGATTCGTCCGCCTTGCTTTCACATAGCTACCGCCTCAGCTAGCAAGACCAGGATGGGCTCGGAAGCCGGGTGTATGCGCAATGTAGGGTAGCATCTTGTCCAGTAATTATATGTTCCAAGAATAGGCCCTTCTGCAAGCCTTTGAATGTGATCTCCTTTGAGCGTGTTTCTTTGAGGAAGTTCCTTTCAGCTTGAAGTCCAGAGACTTCGCATCGTCCTTTTATGCTGTATCCATCTGCCCGTGGAAGTCTTGCTGCACTCTGCTTTGTGGCGAGTCTAGCGCAAGGACATTGGAAGTCGCGCTTGCATCATTTGTAGAGAAGGGAAATGGGGGAGCACTTCCTGAACAATAGCCTTTTAGTATCTTGGCCTATATCTCTTGGTTATGGACGTGCAAGTCGAGAGTACCCGTACCAAGAAGACTGCAAGGGGCTTGAAGGTCCGTTTATAGCACGAACAGGCTTAAAAAGGGAGAGTAGCGAGTTGATTGAGATTGGGGTAGCGTGGTATTTTTTGATTCCACCAGGGAATCTAGACTGCCATCTCGATCAATCGATTGGCTGGATTGACACCCACGCCCTGCAGAATTGTGTAGCAACTATGTCTAGGAGGATAAGGCCAGATAGCAGGCATCCAGGTTTTGGTCTAGTCGAATCGAATGCCATGTTTTACCCCGGTGTTTGTGTGATCAAGGTGAGATTTCCCTAGACCTCCAATCAACCCGATATTGGATTACCTGTCTAGGCCTTGATGTGGAACAAAGTAACAAAAGCCAACTAAGTGCTGATCCTCGGCTACCCATGCCCTCGTCACGATCAAAGGGACTGTATCAAGACAAACAAAACAAATGGGATACAGGGGCTCATATGATGTGAGGTTAAAAAGAGACGTTGGTAGTTGACAGCGCAGCCCTTGGTTAATGCTTTCGTACTACAGATGTGACAGGACAAGTAAGTCTCTGTAGTACTTTGATACAGCAGAAAATAGCGAGTCCCTGCATGAAGAAGCGAAAATTAGGGTGATGGTAAGCACTGGCGTGGCTTCAAAGAACTCGGACGTGTTCATATCCATAGCAGTCGATATGGCGCTGATTTGTGATTTTCTTACACCGGAGTTGAGGCGGGTCGTTGGAGGACGAAGATCAGTATATACCTGGCGCCCTATTACCACAAGTCAAGCCACTACATTCCAACGGTGTCAGAGGTGACTGTGATGGGACTGACCGCAAGTAATTCTGCTTTCGTTGGAATCGTCGTTGTGACCGGGTTGATCTCATTTTTCGCGGCAGAGTAGAGGGCACATCGATACGCAAACGCATTTTTGACTTGGGGGATCGCTCTGGCGGATTCTTGAACTATGCCATCATATATTTACTTCCTTCAGCTATCTAAAAAAACGCAAATGAGCTCGAAAATAGAAAGACCAAATATCCCAACACCCCTCCAGACCTTAGTGATCTTATCTGGTCTGGATACATAAATAAAGCCCCATCATGATCGTAAGGTGGATAAAAAACCACGCGCCAAAACCCCGAGACACAACAACTAGCGACTCGATACCCGTTCATCACAGCTTTACAGGGGCTAAGAACGCCCTGTTTGATGGCCACTAAAACGCGAATAGCCTTCGCTGGCATGGACTACCCTGCCTTCCTCGGCAACCTTTCCGCTGACATGACGCCGCCCAAGACCAGGCGTAGGCCTGCTGGCTTCGTAGTCAATACCCGACGAAACTTGCCTGTTGCCTCCAATATTGATCACATCAAACCCCTGTCCTAGAGCCCCGTATGATTTGGTAGAGAATTGGTTTTCTGTCTGAATAGAGCTCTTACGGTAGCTGGTACTGGGAGATGCAATACTAGTCAAGGGAGTAGGGCTTTGCATGCCAACATCTTGGTTTACCTGTATCGCTCTTGGCTTCGCACCGTGCGGTGGCGGAGGTGGGGGCAAATCATGGCCCATTCTCACGGGATTCCGGCGTAGGGGGTTGCGGTAACGGCCATGTCCTCTTTCAGACTCCGCATCTCCTTCAAAATCACTGTTTCCCATCATGTCATCCGAGTCCGACTCGTCACACATTTGCTGCAGTGCTTCGTACGATCGCTTGGCAAATATGCCCTCTTTATTCGGCCGTTTATGGGTTCTTGCAATCACCGGATCTGAGGGACTCCATGCTCCTGCATGTGCTGGCACGCGCAAGGGACTCATGTCACGATCATTGCCGGCGGTTACTCTGGGCTGGGAATCTTTGGGCGAACTATAGGAGGTTGTTGGCCGAGATTTAGATGGACTCATTCTCGGCGGGGTATCGTAGCCATGAGATGCAGAATACCCCGTGCTCGGGCAAGACTTGGTCGGAGACATGTTCTGAGGCGTATAGTAGGCAGTAGGAGGTCGTGATTTTACAGGGGATGATTCGTGTGAAGGGACCTCATAGTAGGAAGCAGTTTGCGTAGAGATTGAAGTGGGCCGACGATAGTCGGAAGAATACGCGCCCGTGTTGCCGGGCATAATCTGGTATTGGCGGCTGGGAAGATTGACGAGTGGGTTTTTCCAGCCCTCCGAATTTTGGGGGGAGCGCTGTAGGGTTTCTATGAATGGGATGCTACGTCGAGGGCTATCCAGCTCTTCCATAGTTGGGGTTGGAAGTTTGTGTGCCTCAGATGCGCCAAAAACATCTTTCTTGATCAGACTGGTGGATAGGGTAGAGCCAACAGACGATTTGCTCTTCTTGTGATGCTTCTTGCGACTGGTAAACAGTACGTCGAGGGGGTTCATGTCAGGGGGCAGGCTGCTGATTCGTCTGAATATGTACCCAAGCCAAGCGGATATTAACATTGAAATGAGGTGAACACTGGCGGCCGAGATAAGACCGTAAAATGCTGCAGACACCATGGTGTTTAGTATGCTGGGGTCAAGGATGGTAGACCACTTGTGTCCGTCGCGATCAACTGTGACGATGCCATACGAGTAGATACCAATCACAATGGCATCGGTGACGCCCGAAAATATCTGGTAGGCGGCTATGGAAGCCGGTGATCTGCCAGCCGGACTGCGGTAGTGGTGGTAGGTCGAATAGCTACAGTGCAGAGATACCACACCGCCCTATAGACACAAGTTTCAGTAACAGTACATTCCGCGCTAGAAGGCCAGATAAACTCTCCATTGGACTTACAGTAATTCGAAAGAGCCACGAGGTTGTGGTGGGGACCTTTGTGAAAGCAATGAACAAGCTTAAAACACCCACAGCGGCTAGAGCTTCGAGTATTCTCAGAGCAAGCTGCAGCATACGCGTCCATTTGATGCCCTGTCTTGATCTCTTGGTAAGATGCCATGATGTTCTTGATGGGGTAAGGTGCTGAATGTAGGCGTCCGGGTGTACATTAAATGATACGTATGGTCCGTCCTGAGGGGGTTTGGACTTCGGCTTTTTCCAACTCTCTCTTGTTACTGCCTTGGGATCAAAGGGCTTATCAGGTGACAGGAGCTCGCCGCTGTCTGTTGTGAGCAGCGGCTTCTTGTACATGATAGGCATGCACACAAGGAGCAAATAGAACAAGGGCACTAGGATAGTATGCAGGCAGATACAAACGCCAGAGCGAGCCAGCCCTCAAAGTGACCTTGTGATGGTAGAAAAACGTAGGTAGAAGAAAGGGGCGAACAAGCAACGTCCAGCAAAGTAAGTGATGAAGAGATAAACAGATGCTCAGTCACATGTTGTAGATCCGCAAGCGTGTAGGTGTTTAGTTAAAATATTTAGCTAGAAGAATATTCCAATCTCGTATCCCTCGAAACTATAACTTGTTCACATTCCTCGACGGTATGAGCTGTTCAGCCAAAACATATCCTTTGCTCCAAGGGCCCCCTGTTGCCATAGTGATTCAGATGTCTTTGGTCGCTTATAGTCGTCTGCTGCCAGCTGCCTGTGGATGTCGGGAGGATACCCTGGCAGAAGCTATCCTACTCCTTGTCACACTTGAGTTAAAATAGACCTTATATTGAGTGGGGGCGGCTGCAGCATATCATGAAGCTTACTAAAATCCGGTAGTAATTTCAAAAACAACAAAAAAAATAAAGGAAAAGAAAAAAAGATACTGAAGATAGGCTTTGAGCTCGCCTCGGATCCCACGGCATGAGTCATTGTAAAACTCTCATGGGGCAGCCCCTCATGCGTCGACTTGGGCAAGCTCGGCTTTTCCAAAGATATCTAAGTTCTTCCGCAGCTGCTTCTCGGTCTTTTCGATTGGCCATCATTGGTGCTGGGCCGGCAGGCTTCTACACTGCGCAGAAGGTAATGGATCTTATACCCAATGCTAAGGTCGATATGTATGAGCGTCTGCCCGTTCCCTTTGGACTCAGTCGATTCGGTGTTGCACCTGATCATCCCGAGGTCAAGGTAGGTTTTCCCAATGCCCAAACTACGATGTGTCGTCTGAATCAAGTCTGACCTTGCAACTATGCTGAAAAATGCCGTAGAACTGCCAAGACAGATTCGAAGAAATTGCTACTCGCCCGGGATTCACATATATTGGCAACGTGTCCGTCGGGAACCCTACAGGATTCCCGGAAACCTCCCACGTTCCTCTCTCTACAATAGTTCGAAACTATGACGCCGTCAACTTTGCCTACGGAGCCTCCCATGACCGCCGCTTGGGGATACCCGGAGAAGAGACATACTCCGGTATTCACAGTGCCCGTGAATTCGTAGCTTGGTATAATGGTCTTCCCGGGTCTGATAGAGACTTTGGTCTTGCCGAGGCTGAGGATGTGGTCATCATTGGCCAAGGAAATGTTGCGCTTGACGTGGCTCGTATCCTTCTCACCGACGTTGATGTTTTGCGCAAGACAGATATAACAGAAGCCGCTTTAGAGCAGTTATCCAAGAGCCGGGTCCAAAGAGTGCACGTAATAGGACGCCGTGGACCTATGCAGGTATGTCACATCTCTCCGCATACGCGATTACGTACTACTCAGGTGTGTTTGCCTGCGGGTAGCTAACAAATCAACTCCAGGTACGCCTCACAATCAAAGAACTACGCGAGTTGATGCGTATTCCCGGCGTCCATTCTCATCCTATTGACAAGGATCTGCTGCCTAAAAAGTTAAAGGAGCTTCCTCGTCCGCAGAGAAGATTGATGGAGCTTCTTCATGATCCCAAGACAAAATCAACAGGTACGGAGGATAAATCATGGTCTCTCAACTTCTGCCTTAGCCCGGCAAGGTTTATCGGCCAGTCAGGGAAAGTCATTAAATCAGTCTTCCAAAAGACCATTCTAGACGACCCCTTCAACCCCAATTCTTCGTGTAGAAATACTGGCGAAGAAATACACGTAGACTCGGACCTGGTGTTTAGGTCTATTGGCTACGAATCCACACCCCTAGAGGGCTTTGCCGAGGCTGGAATTGCCTTTGACAGTATCAAGGGGATTATCAAGAATGATGACGTTGGCAGAGTCTACAAGGAGGGCGCTGAAAACGAAGTACTCCCTGGGTTCTATTGTTCCGGGTGGGTTAGGCGCGGCCCCATTGGCGTCATAGCTTCCACCATGAGCGATGGCTACCTAACAGCTGAATCTATTGCTCACGACTGGAACACAGAAGCGCAATTTTTAGGCGGCCACGCTTCTAAGCCTGCATGGCTCGGAGTTATGGAAGAGATTGAGTCGCCAGAGAGGCTGAGGGTTGTCAACTGGGACGACTGGCATCGAGTAGACCAAGCAGAGAGAGCTCAGGGTGCTGCTCTTGGCAAGGATAGAGAAAAGCTCACCAAAACTAGTGACATGTTGTCTGTTGTCGGGAAATAGGTGGATCATATCTTGTCAAGATTCTACTATATATTTTGCATACTAAACAACGCTGTATTATATCCCAAGTCATAGCTTATACTATCACTACTACTAAGAAGCTTGAAAACACTCTAATGTTATCTTCAATGGCGTGAATCAAGGGAATTTCATAACACAATGCATTAAACACAGCCTCTCCGGCTATTTCTTCAGCTTCTGTGTCAGCTCTGGAACTGCTTCAAACAAGTCGCCAACCAGGCCAACATCAGCCACCTGGAAAATGGGCGCGTCGGCGTCCTTGTTGATGGCACTAATAACCTTACTATCTTTCATGCCAGCCAAATGTTGAATGGCTCCCGAAATACCAACAGCCATGTATAACTGGGGGGCAACAACCTTGCCGGTCTGGCCAACCTGCAAGCTGTTATCAGCAAAGCCGCTGTCGACAGCTGCCCTTGAAGCACCAATAGCAGCACCCAAAGAATTGGCCAAAGGCACCATAACTCGGTCAAACTCTTCCTTCGACTTGAGACCACGGCCACCAGAAACAACACGGCTGGCAGTAGCAAGGTCAGGGCGGTCTGACTTGGCTAAATCCTCCGACACCCACTCCGTCGCGCTCTCAGTTTTCGGGTCAGCGCCTAGCTCTACGGCTCCGGAGCCTCCATCGGTTGCATCAACAGGAAACGCGGAGCCCCGAACAGTCATGATCTTAATAGAGTCACTTGATTCAACAGTAGCAATAGCGTTACCGGCATAAATAGGGCGCACAAAAGTGTTTTCGTTCTTGATCGAGGTGACATCGGATATCTGCTGCAGATCCATCAATGCTGCAACGCGAGGCATCAGATTCTTGCCAAAGGCTGAATGAACAGAGACGACGTGAGTGTAGCCGCCTTTCTTGATGTTTTCGACCAGAAGGGGAGCAAAGTTTTCGGGAAGGCCCTACTCAGCAAGCACATGCAGTCAGTACAAGGAATAATTGCAGAGGCATGTCATACATATTAATAGTACTGATAACTTAGCTTAGGATTTGATTTACCTTGTCATAGGCACTGTTATCCACTGCAATGACTTTCTCGACACCCTTGAGCTTAGCAGCAGCCTGAGCAACTGTTGATGCATTGCTACCAGCAACAAATGCATGGATAGGACCACCAAGATTTTGGGCAGCGGCCAAGGCACTCAGAGACCCCGAATTGAGAAGACCATCACGATGCTCGATAACAGCGAGGGTAGATAGCCGATGTCGAAGTGAGGATCGCATACGCATGCTTCTACAAGCAGCAGTAGCAAGGACGGGTCTCGTACTCTGAGCAAGCATGGCCGGGTTCTGAAAGAGAATTTGACTAAATATTCGATGTATGAAGTAGACGTAGCAAAACAAGCTGCGAGACAAGAGGGGAAGGCACAGCGGATTCAATAGGTTGCAATAAAAACGAGGTAAGAAGTCTGTCTCCGCCTCAGTGAAGCCCGGGGTGTATAGTATATCACAGCTTATATTCTAAAAGCATCACGGAATCTGATGGGGTTCCTTAGAGGGTTCCTTAGACCGAGGCTTGCTTGCGAAAAAGCGTCTGCCGAACTCGACCTGCTGCCGATGTAGGAACATCTCTAATTTTGGCTGTTAGAACCATGTTAGACCGTTCCTAGCCACTGAAGAAGCCCCTTGTTTAGCATGCCATCTACCCCTCCCCCCTCTATCAGTTCCCACTTTCTAAGGACCCAGCTAGCGTGTCTACAGCGCTCTGTACCGTAAAGCTACATACGTCTTAGCGCTGGGCTACTTTATGACTAAGCTAGCCTGTCTTTTGTCGCGCCAAAAATTTGCATCCACTTTTTTAGCCTTCCAGCCAAAAACGCGACAATTTAGATTCAGCCTTGTGAATATTCCATTGGCGCTTTATCTCAAGGTTGACAATAACCAACAAGTGCCTTTCCACATTATTGCATCTAGATCGCAACCCCAATCACGTGGAACTATCTACTTGGCGCGAAGGTCCAACTTGGCTTTTGCTCGTTCATCCTAAATTAAGCTCGAGGCTCACCATTGGGCTTTCCACCCTATTATCCCGCCTCATATCTTAGCTCTTCTTCCGCTTGCGCTCACACACAATCGCATCCATACCTTCAACCCGCCACAAATCTCACAATCATCGAAATGGAAGACATCACTTCAGTGGCATCGCCGCTAAAAGACGGTGAATCATCTGCGCGAAAAACACCCGTTGAGGAGAATGGCGGTAAGTCGCAACCCGCGCGTGCATCTCCCCCGTTGCTTTAGATTAGTTCAAGTGCTGATATGAGCGGTTTCTCTTGCGCAGATGTCCAGATGAATGACGCCCCCAATACAACCGCATCAGTCAAGTCCGACGGCAAGACTCCAGCTCCTACGGGCGGAGAAGGGCAACCCTCCCAGAATAAGGACCAAACAATGGCCGACCAAGATGACGACGAGGGTACACATGAAAATGAATCCAAGAGCAAAGACTCTGCTGAGTCTGCCGTTCGCAACCATCTGCTAGAGCAGAAGCATGCAGTAGTTATTCCCAGCTACAGCACGTGGTTCGACATGGCTGTAATTCACGACATTGAAAAGAAGGCTATGTCTGAGTTTTTCAACAATCGGAATCGCAGCAAAACGCCCACGGTTTACAAGGATTACAGGGACTTTATGGTGAACACATACCGTTTAAAACCTTCGGAATACTTGACTGTGACAGCCTGCCGCAGGAACCTCGCTGGCGATGTTTGTGCTATCATGCGCGTACATGCCTTCTTAGAACAGTGGGGTTTGATCAACTACCAGGTATGTTTGATCTAGTGCAATCTCGAGACTAGAACCGTCTCTACTCGGAAACATGCGGCACGAAATTAACATTTGTATGGAACAACAGGTTGACACCGAACAACGGCCCGCTCCTGTGGGACCTCCCTTTACCGGCCATTTCAGAATCATTTGCGATACCCCTAGGGGCCTCCAACCATGGCAACCCGCTGCAGACTCTGTTGTGCAGGAGGGAAAACGAAACAGAGATACAGATGCTAAAGTGGGAGCTACGGCTGCCCCAAAGGCCGACCTAAACCTTGAATTAAGTCGCAACATATACGAAGCTAATGCCCGGGGCTCGAAACTTGGCAAGCCCGACGGTGTCGCCGGCGAGGAATCTTCGTCAGCGGAGGCGGCAGTTGAAGCAGCGGCCAAGGCTTCCATTCCTAAGGTCAACTGCAACCAATGTGGAATTGATTGCACGCGTGTATACTACCATAACGCGCAGTCCGAGGCCAACACCAAGACACGGTCCAACGTCTGTCCCAGCTGCTTTTTGGAGGATCGCCTACCAAGCAACCATGATAGCTCTCAATACACCCGCGTTGAGAATCCTTCATACACTGCTGTGCCCGACCGCGATGCTTCCTGGAGTGATGTTGAGGTTCTCCGCTTGCTCGAAGGCCTGGAGAGATTTGATGAAGACTGGGGTGAGATTGCCGAGCATGTGGGCACGCGGACACGTGAGGAGTGTGTTCTTCAATTCCTTCAACTGGGCATTGAAGACAAGTATCTGGAATCAGAGATGCTTGGGGCTGGCTCAACCGGACTGTCCTTTCTGGGACCTGAAGGCAGTCAGTTGCCTTTCAACCAGGCTGAAAATCCGGTTCTGTCTGTTGTTGGTTTCCTAGCCGGTCTAGCTGATCCTAGCAGTACCGCTCTTGCTGCACACAAATCGGCCGACCAGCTAAAGAAAGCTTTACGCAACAAGCTCTCTGGTGACAACACAGAAACTAACGTTGAGGCTGACACTAAGGGTGACAAGCCTGCTAAAGACAAGGGAGACTCGATGGAGGTCGATGACGCCTCCAAGGACAAGTCCGGCAGCTCCGTAGCTCTTGCTGCCATGGGAGCGCGTGGTGCTGGCCTGGCCTCTTACGAAGAGCGGGAGATTATGCGGTTAGTGTCAGCAGCAGCCAATATAACTCTTCAAAAACTTGAGCTTAAGCTCAAGTACTTCAGCGAGATGGAGACTGTACTCCAATCAGAGAAGCGAGAACTGGAGCGTGGCCGTCAGCAGTTGCTAGCTGACCGGCTGGCATTTAAACGCCGGGTACGTGAGGCTCAACAGGGCCTGCAACAGGCGGCATCAGTCGGTGGTGAAGCAGGTATTCGCATGGCAATGGAGGCCGTTGGCCAAGGCGAACAATACACATTTGGCTCTAGCAGTGGGGGTCTTGCGCCCCCGGCAGAGGGCAAAGGTCTTGAGATTTAGACTGGGAGATGGGGGGGGGCGGTGTTCAGGCGCGATGTGGTAATAAATGGGATTCATTGCAGACGATGCTCTATCTTGAAGCTTTGTCTAGGGTTAATGTGGCCTATATTCATACTACATGTGCTTCATAAAGGGGTGTTGATTTTAGCTAATTCCTTGGCTGTGTCTTGCGTACTTTTCTTTCGTTTTTCTCTTGGTCTTTTCAAATCATGTCTAACAGATTCGGTCTATGTTTTGCAAATGTTGGGGTGTTTTTCCCGACTGGTGTACAGCCAGCAATTATGTATGGTCTTAGGAATGGTTAGCCAAGTACCGAGGCTCGGCTAAACAACAATAGTCTTTGCTGCGTAAATTTGCGTTGCCATAAATTGTTGCGTCCAGGGCTCACGTGACGTTTCACTTCTAGGTCCTGACCAGTAGGAGTTTAAGCAACATGTGAAAGTGCTGCCGAGAAGACGTCACTGATTGTTTGTGTCAGAAAGACAAAAAGTAAAAGATGACGCTCACCAGTTTGCTTTATGTCTCAGATCACATATCGAAGAGCACTACAACGAGTATATACGAGAAGCCGCGAGCGAGATGACCAGGGGCTGTAGGAGATCTGTGTTGGATAGATTATCTTGAACCGTCGAGAGCAACAGACACTATAGGCCAGCCAAAGGGGTTCGTTCCCCTCTTATCTTGCCGCACTGATAGAATTTGCTTTGTTGTTTTGAACTGGAGGTAGGAAGACGGGAAGGGGGGAAAGGATGCGGGTGAAATGCCCCGAGTTTCTTTTTGGGACAATTGCCCTCGGCCACATGGGGTTGTTTCCCTTGTGACTACACCTACCGTCCGTACATGCCTTTTTTTTTTTCGCTCATCATCCTCGGTATATAACAAACACCACCGAAAAAGAAGACAAAAAGGGCTTCTTGGAGCTTATGCCCCATGCAACACATGTACACAAATTCTAGAGATAACTAGCTTCTTTATCTAGGCTTCAACCTTCTTGTCTCCATTTATTTTCCTCTCTTTTCCATTTCCTCCTGCCAGCGAAATGTTAGCCGCTTTTCGAAATTCAGCGCTGCCAACAAGCACTTATACTTCTGCGCGCTTCCTAGCAAAGGTTTGTTTCTTAGGCTCGGGTGAAAAGAAGTCGTTGTGTTTATCTTGCTATTCCTATTCCCAGCCTCCAACTAACTAATGGCCCTTTTTCTTTCTGTTTGCAGACCCTATCTCCATCTGTCGCAAGAATGGCACCCGCTACCAAACGTTTAAATTCAACCAACACCACTGGGCTTCCTCCTGGCTATATTGAGGACAATTCTAAAGGTCCTACTTTGCGCTTTCAAGATTCGCTTCCTCGTCTTCCCGTCCCGACGCTTTCAGAAACCGCTACACGCTACATCCAATCATTGAAGCCACTTCTGACCCCAGCAGAGCTTGAAAAGAGCAAAGAGGCTGTCGCCGACTTCATCAAGCCCGGGGGCCTGGGCGAAAAACTCCAGGAAAAGCTGCTTGCTAGGCGCAATGACCCTAACGTCAAAAACTGGCTGTATGAGTGGTGGAACGATCTCGCGTACCTCTCATATCGCGACCCTGTATGCCCCTACGTCAGCTACTTTTACTCGCATCGTGATGACCGTCGCCGCAGGGATCCCGCCAAACGTGCTGCTGCTATTTCTACGGCCGTTCTCGAGTTCAAGAAGATGGTTGATGAGGGCACACTGGAGCCCGAGTACATGAAGAAGCTCCCAATTTGCATGGACACGTACAAGTGGATGTTTAACGCTAGCCGGGTAGCAGCAAAGCCGGCCGACCACCCCGTCAAGTTTTCTCCTGCTGAAAATAAGCACATTCTTGTTATTCGCAACAACCAATTCTACAAAGTCCTACACGAGGTTGACGGCAAACAACTCAACACCGCCGAGCTAGAGAAGCAGTTTTCCTACGTATACAAGTCTGCTCAAGGAAAAGTATCTCCTGTTGGCGCTTTAACTTCGGAGAACCGCGATGTCTGGGCTGATGCGCGCAAGATTCTACTTGATGCTGACCCCAGCAATGCGGCCTCTCTCGAAGCAATTGAATCTGCGTCGTTTACCGTATGTCTAGATGATGCCGCTCCTATAACCCTGGAAGAGCGTGCCCATCAGTACTGGCACGGTGATGGAGCTAATCGCTGGTGTGATAAGCCCTTGCAATTTATCATCAACGATAATGGAACCTCTGGTTTTATGGGTGAACATTCGATGATGGATGGCACCCCTACGCACCGCTTAAATGACTACCTGAACGACATGATTTTTAACAACAAACTCGATTTTTCTAATTCTGAGATTCGCCCAAATATGCCTCATCCTACGCCCATCAAGTTTGTCATTAATGGCGCGGTTCAGGCGGAGATCGACCGCGCGGTGAATGATTTTAAGGAGGTCATCAGCAAACATGAACTTGCTGTCCAGGCTTATCAAGGATATGGCAAGGGCTTAATCAAGAAGTTCAAATGCTCACCCGATGCATATGTTCAAATGATAATCCAGCTGGCGTATTTTAAAATGTACGGAGTCAACCGTCCTACCTATGAGTCCGCAGCCACCCGTCGTTTCCAGCTTGGTCGCACGGAAACGTGTCGGTCTGTTTCCGAAGCGTCAAGTGCCTGGTGCAAAGCCATGTGTGACGCGGAAAAGAGTGACGCAGAAAAGACAAAGCTCTTTTATGAAGCTATCAAGTCGCACCTTGAGTACATTAGCGCCGCTTCTGATGGTAAAGGTGTTGATCGTCACCTTCTAGGCCTAAAACTCCTTCTTGAGCCTGGTGCAGACCTTCCTGCTCTATACAAAGACCCTGCCAACGCATACTCATGCTCGTGGTATTTATCAACCTCGCAATTGAGCTCTGAGTTCTTCAATGGCTATGGGTGGAGTCAAGTTATCGATCAGGGTTTCGGCATTGCGTACATGATCAACGAAAACAGGTTAGTACACACATACATTTATTTACGAATTTCAGCTCGGGATATAGATCAACACATTACTAACGCTGGACACGGTCTCTAGTCTCAACTTCAACATTGTCTCAAAGAAAATGGGAAGTGCCAAGATGAGCTACTATCTTAATGAAGCTGCAGAAGAAATGCGTGATCTGTTGCTTCCCACGATTGCTCCTCCCAAGGCTAAACTGTGAGGTGGATCAGCATAGATTCTATTATAAATTTTATTATTGGTGTACAACAAACAAGACTTCGTTCAACTTTTCCCTTCATAACAATCCTCGTAGCAGAGCCATTACCTCTCCAAAGACAGATATGAAAAAGAAAAAGGCAAATCACTTCAAAGATATCGCTTCATCTTTATTGTCACATCTCATTTGTTTTAGAATACAAGACTACAAACTGATCTTCATAAAGCTGATATCCAAAATTATAGCAGTTTATTACTAGACACTATAGGCTTCTAATAAGTTGACCAGAAGAATTGACACTCAGCCGTCATGCTTCACAATCTCATTCACAATAGCATCCTTTTTCTTGTCGTAGTAGCTGCAGATCTGAGACGGAAGAGGAAGTTCCTTGTAGTCATCATCATCACCAATGACATTGATGCTAACGTTTGCCGACTTGCTAGTGAAAACCCGTGTATCACTACTTTGCTTGCTAAAATAGATCTCGGAACCGTCAATCTGGTCCAACAAAACGGCTGGGACGGCTCCCATAACCTGTAGAGCAAAGTTGCTGGATTTGACAGCATCAACAGTGGAGATGAGATCATCGACAACAAGACTGAGGCGGTTTGTCGTTTCTATAGTTATGGCATTAACCTTGCCCTTGATGATGATGGTGGTGTGGTTGCATTTACTGATCAGGATAGAGTGTGAAATTGAGCCTTCGATAATAACGGGCTGTGGCTCCTTTTCGAAGTTTTCCTAAATAAAATAACGCCAAAAACATTAGTTAACAATCTACAGACCTAGTGTCTTCATCTTCCGGTTTTTCAAAACAGGGATAATATGAAAATAAAAAACTCACAATGGTCCATTTGTTGCCGTCTAGTTCCTTCCGAGGAGGCTTCTTCATACGCATGCTCTCGGGTTTGGGCTTCTTTCCTGGTGCAGGACTTTTACCTCGAGAGCTAGTGTCCGACACCACCGAACTACCTCTCAATGTGGGGTTTTTATGCGTCATTTGTGACTTGTCAACCTTCTTTAAGCCCTTCGTGACATCTGCTCCTCTATTAAGCTCTGAAAAAACAGCTCCAAAGCCCCCACCTTCGGCAGAAGACGAGGTAGGGCCTTGTCCCGATTTGATATCCAAGATCGGGGGAGGTCCAGGGGGGGGCG
>MKGM01000344.1:0-14969 GCA_002018265.1 Ceratocystis harringtonii | reverse complement strand
GGGGGTGATCTGGGTTGCTGGCCTTGGTTGTATGGGATTTGACGAATGCTAAAGGCAGGAAAAAAACGTGAAGTTCCAATATCAGACTTCACTAAAAGCTATGCGATAAGCGGGGCACCGTAGGCTCTCCGGGAAAGGAAGTATGCGCTAAATTTGCAGTAGTTGCTTTTTTTGGAGACATCCTCGGTGAGTGAAAGAGGGATACTCACCGAGACTCATACCGTCTAGCTAGTTGTGGCCGTTTGCGAAGAAAGGGAAACACGACGCAACGTGCACTTGTGATACTTTTAAAACGACTTTTGTGCTATGCTGGAACTGTAAACTACTGAACGCCTTTTCATCAACAAAGGCAAGGCCGGTGAAAGAGACTGATGCAACGGCTGGTTGTTTCTCTCCATTGTGCAGCCGGTGGTTACACAGCAGGTGTGAGAGTTACACACAAGCATCAACTCGTTAGATGAATACCTTGTTAACTGAATACTATATGTGTGTGTGCGTGTGTTGTTCGACTGAAAACGGACGTTGAATAGGAACTCTGCTACCACGGATCGGCACCGAGCAGAATTCCCACTATAATGTCATCAGCCATCCGATTTATAGCGGCATCAAAAAAAGCACCCTTTGCTAGCCTGCATTTGCGGTGTCATGTGAGGCCTGGGGCAAGCAAAGTACGCGAGGGAATTCTTGCCATGAACGAGAATGTCATTGAGCTTTGTGTCAGTGCTCAGGCTAGAGAAGGCGAAGCTAACAAGGCCGTCATCCAGACGTTCAGCGAGGTAAGAAAGCCAATATCCGAGGGGATGCATGAGGGGACGACGGAAAAGAAAGCAGCGGGACGTGAACCTGCGAACACAAACAACGATTACATACTCACGGAGACGTGGAAATATAGGTCCTTGGTATGCCTAAATCAGATATCCGGATTTCGCATGGGCACAAGTCGCGCGACAAAACGATTGTAGTGACAAGAGTCAGCGCTGATGAGCAAGAGGCCCTCCAATGGATACGGTCAAGACTCGCCGGTTCTATCGAGGACTAGGGGGAAGGGAGGGCAGGCGACGACGGAGATTTCTTGCTCCTTTCCTGTGTCACAGAAGTCGAGGTGTCCCTTGGGATGCCGTCTATGTTTCAGCCCGGTTCGTCCTATGAAGAAGCAATGGGCTGCGTCTTTGTAGGGTACGACCTTGAATAGAGTTCCGCACAATATATCCCTAGCGCAACGCAACCGTTTCACTATAGAAAGGGAGCAGGCTTGCGGGAAAGGCAACTCAGAGTGTATGTTTGTTTTCAGTGCAATAAGGTGCAGTGGAATGCTCGAGACAGGGCTTAATTCTCATTTCGTTGAGTTTCCTGACTCGGGGTTGTCTAGTAGCGTAAATAAAACATTCCTGCCAGCTTCAGCCCCGGAGAATCTCACAAGACAAGGCTACTTCCGACGTGACTGGCGCATGCAAGATCGGGGAGGAGAGCTCAATACAGACGGTGCGTATGGTATAAAAAGCAAGGACATGGTCGCATCGACGACATCGAGAGATTGGAGTGCAGCTAAAAGTGTAGAATGAAGGACAAGGCAAGCAGAAGCTAGAGAAACAAGGGGGCAAGTAGTTGATCACATGACTAGATTTTCAGGTTAGGCAGCTCTGTCTGGTATGGCACTCACACTCACTGCACGACACAGCATGGCATGGGAGACGTAACAGGCTATGGCTCGATATCGTACGTGAACACTCTGTCGCCTTTTTCCTTATTTGCTTCATCGGCTTCGCCTGCTTCTGCCTTCCTCACAGAGTAGGTGCGTTCATGTGGAATTCTCCCTGATTGTGGTCTTGCGTGCCCTTATAAAATTGGCGAGCCTGTCCTAGTTTCTTCCTCGTGCCAGCCACGTATCTGCTAGTCACGTCTAGGGAGGGACATGGCGAATTCTTCACTACGCTCACAGAAACATGCAAGAATAGTAGCACTGCCTACTGCCCTGATCCGAAAAGCGCTAGGCTGCCATCACGCTGTTGCTTTTGGCAGGTAGTGTCTGTTTCTTAATACTGGGATGGCCGGCCTATGTTGGAGCTTGGGCGACCGGTGAAGTGGCCAACGCAGTCTGTGAAGAGAAATACCCTTACTTGAAATGAGAAACAGTGGCTCGCTCCCTCTCTCACCCCATCCTTCCTCTCTTGCTGTTATGTTAGTCTCTAGGAGTAGGTCCTTGGCGTCGTCGGATGAATGAAGCATGGCTAGCTTGGTCAAAAGGGCGTGGCTTTTGGGGGTTTCCGCAAGACATTGACTTCGGTATAAAGAGACATGGCGTCAACATATTCTGTGATACTCACTCTCGCTGTTGCGGCCCGCCGGCATTGTGAGTTTCTCCTTAAGCCGATGCATTCTGTATCCATGCTGTTTACTTCAATATTTTTTTCTACCTTTGCTCCTCTCCCCGTGGCCTTTTGATCCCACTTCTCTCCACCGATTTAGGATGCACGCTGCACGTCTCCTCCTTTTCGCTGTCTGTGCAGCAGGGGCAGCTGTGGTTCGCCGTGCTCCTGGCCGGGGCTGTGGTGCCCCGGCGCCGTCGCTGCTTGATATGGCAAACGCTGCATTGCTATCTAGGCTTGAAAGTGACTCTCTTGCTGCTGGCAGATACTCTAGGCAAGAGATCACTAAAGTGCCTCTGTATATCCATGTCGTTGCAAAGAGCAAAGAGCTACGAGACGGCTATCTACCTGTTAGTACATCAGTTATTTAATCTTGCAAAAGCCGTTCGCTAATGCCGCTCCAACAGAAAGACATGGTTATGGGCCAAATGCAGGTGCTCAATGAGGACTACAAGGGGGCCGGCTTTGTGTTTGATCTGCAGGATATTGACTACACTATCAACGAGACCTGGGCCCGCGATCGTTCCGAGATGGATATGAAAAGGTCTCTGCGCAGGGGCACGTACAGTGACCTTAATCTGTACTTCCAGCCATACGTCTCGGGCTATCTCGGCTACAGCTACTTCCCCGAAGGCAACGTGACCAAGAGGTCCCAAGAATGGTATCGCGATGGTTGCACCATTCTTGCCGGAACTGTCCCTGGGGGCTGGGAGGGCGCCTATAGCGGTGGCCGCACTGTGACCCACGAGGTCGGCCATTGGATGGGGCTATATCACACTTTCGAAGGTGGATGCACCGGCGATGGCGACTTCATTAGCGACACACCTGCCGAGCTGGAGCCTGCCTACGAGTGTGCTTCGGAGCGGAACTCGTGCCCTGGCAGAGAAGGAACCGACCCTATTCATAATTTCATGGACTATGTCTCGGATTCTTGCATGGAGTCTTTCACCGATGGGCAGAAGGCGCGCATGCAATCGTACTATTCGCGATATCGTGCGTAGTTTGTCTGAGCTCTCGCATGTGACGTGGAGTTAAGACAGCTCACAGTATTCTCGAGTCCAAGCCGTCGAGTTTTGTTTGCGACACCTCCCTGACTCGGGCACCTTGAGGAACTTGACTTTGGTTAGCAACTACTACCTGGACAAGACGGGCGTGGCCGTGGCTTGCGTCGGACAGCAGCCAGTCATAACGGTTATTTGTATATATTCGCATAGCTGGTTATACATACATGTAATCATAATAGTAATTCTCTTTTATCTACATCCATCCCATGAGCGCATCTCCTCTTGAGTTGTAGGGAAGCCCGTGAAAAAAGCACTCGTCCCGTGTGCCTCCCAAATCTAGCAGAATGGACCCGACACAGTGACGTGCATATTCCAAGGCGATAGTGCTAAGGTCTGGCTGCTGAAACACGAACCGAGCGGCCCATTCCCAGTCGGTTTGATTCTGGTCTTTGCCGCTGGCTGTCCAGGAAAAGTCATACAGGGAGATCTTCCCACAGACTTCCATTTTAGCTCTAAGGTTTGAACCTTCACTCCCAACCACTTCGTGCGCCATTACTCGACCCTTGAGGGTGGCTACAAGATCGAACGCTTGGGAGTCTGGCAAAATCCTGATGTTGTTGGGTCTTTGGTTCATCTGGATCTGGCAGGACACTCGGATCCACGAGGCTAATATAGCACTGCGCGTATCCTTGCCAAGTTCTACCCCAGGAGAAGAGATGGCTGGTGATATTGCTAGCGTCGAGTCACGCAGTAGTTGCTGTGTCTGGCAATCAGTGTGGACGAATTGCATTAGCCCGTGGACCTTTCCTTCCGGGGATGCATATAAAGAGTCGCTGCAGAAGTTGAGGGTCGTGATGGGGTTGTCACACTGCAGCTTTTCACTGGGGCTTCCATCGGTGAGAACCCCACTAGAGATGTTGTTGGTCAGCTTGGTGCTATTCGAGGGGATGGAGAGAGTAGGGGGTTCCATTTTACCATGCTTTGCGGTGAATAGGTAGAAATGCCCAGTAACCACACTCCCCGCGCTCAAGCTTGAATTCTGCAGTGACGAGTTCAGCAGGCAAGGGAGTCTCACTCCCACTCCAGGGGCTATGTAGCCCAACTCTTAAGGCATTTGCTTTGCGGACTCCTAGTTGTACTTTCCAGCTTTGAGGCCGCAACAGAAGTTCGATTTCGGGAGAAACGGTGCAGCGTCGTGGGCCGACGCAATAGGTAGTAGGAATAGGGACTTCGGGGAGATAAGACCACTCGCTGGCTGGCAGGGCAATCGTCAGTAGGTTCCGCGGGGCAGAAATAACCAGAAATTACCAAGGATCTATCTAGTCTTACAGTTCTCGCAAAACGACATGCAGAGGGATTTGTTCTCAGACGCGCCAATGGAATCCATATTATTCCACCCGCCACATGTGCCATCTAGCTTGATGGTGTTTATAGAGGAGCAGTTGGCATTGGGCCGATAGGTATGGTACAGTGTGGGGAACAGGCCGTAGCAGTTGGATGGGGACGTCGAGTTTGCAGGCCGACTGCTTGACTGCGGCAGCATGACGTGTGATGCTGTGGGAAGAGCAGCCAATGAGATATTGAGCCAGTGCACCATTTCTCTGCTGTTTGCGTATCTGTGCCGTGCCGAGCCGTGCTTTGTTGCGTATGGGTGTGTGTGGGTGTGTGTCGGTGTGTGGGTGTGTGAGTGTGTGAGTGTGCGGGTGTGTGGGTGTGCGAGTGCGTGCGAGTGCGTGCGAATGTGTGTGAATGTGTGCGTGCGTGCGTGTGAGTGAGAGAGTGAGAGTGAGAGTGACTATGTGAGTGCGTGTGTGAGTGCATGCATGTGCATGGGTTGGATGTTTATCTCTATTGACGTCATGTCCTGTCCTGTACTGACCAAGAGCCCATGTTCCCTGAGTCAGGAGTCAGAAAATTTTACTGGCTTCACATGATCATCCACAGCCTTCTTTCCATCTTAAACAGCAAGAGGGTTGTCCGGTAAATAGTAAACATGTATATACACCAACTCGACAAAGCACTGTGTAACCCCACTGTCTTAGGCATGGCATAACCCTGATGTTGAACAACCCTACTGGGCTACGGCATATAATCTTTGTCGTTATCGATAAGGCGCTCGCATCAATGGGCCTCACATTTGATCGCGATTTGAAGAAGCATGGCATACATACTTGGCTCAGTCACGACAACATTGACAAGGTTTGTCACCAACCACGTTTCATCCTTGGGCTCAAGCTTTAGGGAAATGCGTCTCTGAATCATTACCAAAGTCAGGCTTCCCGAATATTCTCTCCATAGGCAACCTTTTTCGTCTTGACTTGCCCGTCGTCTGTTTGATCATGACGACAACCACCGCGGCGGCGTCCGCGTATGCAGCAATCAAAAACCAAACATTCTCAGTCACTGCATTGAGCCGATGGTCGATTTTAAATCGCTCTTTACCTGGTATGTCGTATCCTTGTATATGTGCGTATATATATACATACATACATGTATATACGTGCATCTAGAAACCAGCTCGTATGACAATAAGCTGACCTGATGCTTTCCTAGATCCCGAAACCATCAGCACAATCCACGTTTACGACTTTGATAATACCTGCAAGTCTCCTCACCCAAAGTACCACGACATCTGCGCGATCGATTCTAACATCTCGCTCTTCTGTTTTAGTGTTCCGCACGCCCCTTCCAAACGTACAAATCTGGGCCGGCCAGACCATCGGGTCCTTATCTAGCAACGACGTCCTCTCCAACGGAGGCTGGTGGCATGACTGCAGTATCCTGGCTGCAACAGGCCAAGGTGCCGATAAAGAGGAGGCTCGTGCTTGGGAAGGTTGGTGGAACGAAAAAATCGTGGAACTGGTGCGGCTCAGTATGCAGCAGAGCGGTGTATTAACCGTGCTACTGACGGGCCGCTCTGAAAGTGTGTTTGCAGGTCTCATTAAGCGCATGGTCAATAGCAAGGGCCTGGAATTCGACCTTGCATGCCTAAAGCCGCGGGTCAGCCCTACCAACGAGGTGTTCTCAAGCACCATGCATTTCAAACAGTTGTTTCTGGAGACACTGATGCTTACATACCGTGGAGCATCCGAGCTCAACATCTACGAAGACCGCCCAAAACACGTCAAGGGGTTCCGTGACTTTTTTGCCGAGTTCAACTACCGCATGGGCTTGCCATTGGGGGCAGAGGCGGAGGCAGAGGCCTCTTCTAGTGGTCCCGAAAAAAGCCTCAAGCGCTCACCCATCAAAGCCGAAGTTATACAAGTAACTGACACAACCGCCTGTCTGGACCCCGTGGTCGAAGTGGCCGAAGTACAACGTATGGTCAACTCCCATAACAGGGCCATCGCCGATGGGACACATACAGGCAGCCGGATGCAGATCAAGCGCACTGTCTTTTTCACCAGCTACAGCATCCCGGCCGATGATGCCAAAAGGCTAAACAAGTTAGCAAACCTCCCGGCCCATCTTGTGAGCAATGACATCAAATTCCATGGAACCAACATTTTGATTTCTATACGGCCATGTCCACATGAGATCCTAAACAAGATTGGAGGCATGGGGGCGAAGATGGTCTGGCGCGTAGTAGCTGTTGGCCATCTTAATAATATGGTTTGGGCAGCTCAAGTAGAGCCAGTACCAGCCAATGCGGCATACCACACCGAGGGCACCGTGCCCATGGTTGTTCTAGCAGTCAGAAAACGCATACGCCCCTCTGATGCGAACAAAATCACCGAGTGGGTGCCGCTAGCCCAGGCAGACCAGTTCTCATTTGAAACGACTGTGGGTGAAAAGATGACCCTGCGGATGGAAGCGGAAGGTGGAGATGCGGGTGAATTTTACAGGACCAAGGCTACAAAACGCAAGCATATAGCATCAACAGGCGGCGATGACGAGGAAGGACAGACTTATAGCGGCCATGGCCACACGAAATATGCGGCTCGGGGAGAAGCTTCATATGAGCAGAACGAACACCACCGCGCTGCTCACGGGAGCCATGGGGATGGCAACAGCCCATTCCGAGGCAGAGGCAGAGGTGGAAGGGGCGGGCGAGGTGGCCGCGGAGGTGCCAATTTTCATGCGAGGGGGAGGGGCAGAGGACGGGGTCGTGGTGCAGGCTAAAGATGGAGCGGGGTGTAAATGGCAAGAAACTAAGCGGAAGGTTAGGCTTAAAAATTCGAACAGCAGATAAAACAGAAGTGGGTTAGTTGACTGTGCACCCTTTGTATGTATATCCAGGTTGCTGTCTAGTTGCTTCGTGACTTTGCGTTGTGGGTGGCTGCGGCTTCCCGCTCCATGTCACACAAAATTCCCAAAGCCGCCCCACTCCAGCAGACACTAAACTCTTGCTAAATTGAGAAACTGCCTGCACATCCTTTTTGGTGACGAAGCGAGCGACCCACCTTTTGAGTCATCTACAACTGCGAACGAACAAGACAAGAATTCCGCAGGCAAGAACCTTAACTAGAAGAGTTGGCAAGTTCTCGAGGCAGTTTCCTCAGAGTGAAGGTGCGGAAACGAGAAATTCTCGCGAGAATATACTTTTTTTTTTTTTTTTCTTTTTTCTATTTATTTTTCTCGCCTCTAAAGGCTTTTTTTTTTTTTTTCGTTCTTCCTGGCAAACATTCATCCCTTCAATATTGTCATCCCATTTTCCTTTTCTTTCTTTCCTGCTCACCCCACCAACCCCAACTTCGTCGCATCTTCGCTGCAATTGTCATTGCCGCTATGTCGAGTAAAGGAAAAAATGCTAGTAAGGCGAAAAAGGGCAAGGCCGAGACCAAAGCCGAGGATGTCCTACAGGCCGTGGTATGTTAGACTCGAGCATCTTGAAGGAAAACAAAACCTGGATTAGACAAGATGCTAACTTTGGTCTCTCCCCCCCCCCTCGTCTAGATCCTCGCTGATTCGTTCCAAAGCCGCTTCAAGCCCTTGACCTTGGATCGCCCTCGCTGTCTTCTCCCGCTAGCCAACACTCCCTTAATCGAGTACACACTGGAGTTTCTGGCCATGAACGGCGTTCAGGAAGTCTACATCTACTGCGGTAACCACGTTGATCAAGTCGAAAAGTACATTGCCGAGTCTCGCTGGGCGCCAAACTCACTGCGCTCCCCATTCACTACCATTAGCTTCGTGCGTATCACCGATGCACGATCAACAGGTGACATTCTCAGAGACTTGGATAAGCGCGGGCTTATCGATGGTGACTTCATCCTTGTTCACGGTGATCTAGTTTCAAACATCTCGCTGGAAAAGGCTCTGGCCGCCCACAAGGCCCGTCGCACGGAAAACTCGGCCAACATCATGACTGTAGTTCTACGAACTGCCGGGTCTGTGCCGCACCGCTCCCAAGCCCCGGTAATCACTCCCGTGTTTACAGTAGACACCAAGACTCGCAGGTGTCTCACGTACGACGAAATCAGCGCTACTCAAGAAACAAACACCCATCACCGACTACTTCTAGACCACGATCTATTGGGCGAGCTTTCGACGGACTACCAAGTACGTTCTGATTTGATTGACCCCGAGATTGACATCTGCACACCCGATGTACTGGCCCTTTGGAGCGAGAGTTTTGACTACGAGCTTCCCCGTAAGAACTTCTTACAAGGTGTCCTCAAGGACTGGGAGCTTAACGGAAAAGCCATCCATACCGAGATCCTTGATAGTGGCTACGCCGCCCGCGCCCGTAATCTGAGCATGTACAATGCCATCAGTCGGGATATCATGGGCCGTTGGACCTTTCCGTTTGTCCCCGACTGCAACCTGTTTCCGGGGCAAAACTACCAGGCCGATATCCGCCACGGTAATGTGGTTGAGCTTGGTGCGCAGATTGACGCAACTTCCAAGGTTTCGCAATCTGTCGTGGCCGGAAATACCGTAGTTGGGCCTGATGCAGTTGTCTTGGGCTCCTTCATCGGCCGGGGCTGTCGCATTGGCAAAGGCGCTCGCATTGAGAATAGCCATTTATGGGATGGCACCACCATCGAAGAGGGGGCTGTGATTCTTCACTCCCTGGTTGCTGGCAACGGGGCCAAGATAGGCAAGAACGTAGCTCTAAGCGAAGGCTCGCTGCTTTCTTTTGGCGTCTGTATTGGTGAGGGCGCTGTGGTGCCGAGCGACACCGTGCTTGCCCTTGAAAAGCACAGCAATGGACGAAAGGGAGATCCGGTTATCGTCGGTTCCGAGTCAAATGCCGCACAATACGTTGATCCCGAGGACGAAGATCTTGATGAGGACGACCCGGCCTTGGCGCTCAAGACCCTTGTGTACCGTCCACGCCGAGACTCACTGGCCTCCATCTCTACTATGCACTCGTACGAGTCTGACTCAGAGTTTGACGACGACGACGACGAATCAGGCGATTCCAAGAGTCGTGGCTCGCGCCAACGGCTGTACTCGTTTGCTAGTGACGGGTCAGGCTCACGCCAGGATACTGGCTTCCATGGCGATGCCGTACAGGGTCTTTTAGATACCCTTCGCGGCGAGGGAGGCGACTTTGATGCCGCAAAGCTTGAGTTCATGGGCCTCCGCCTCAGCCAAAACGCATCTGACGTTGCCGTGCGAAAGGCCATTGCTACTGCCTTTGCCTACCGTGCAGCAGAATTAGTGGAAGAGTCTGGCCTCGAACCTACCAAGGCGGTGGAAAAGGCGCTGACTGGGCGCCCTGGCTCAGCCAAGTTCCTTGGCGATGTTGGCGTGGGCGGTTCGCAGATGGCAGATCAGCGAGACCTCTCGCTCGCCCTACATCGAGCATTTTGCTCATTGCGGACGGTTGATGTGGCTCGACGGGGTGTTTTGCTCAGTGCCACGCTGCAGAAGCTGTATGACCTTGATATTATCGAGGAGGACGCTATTTTGGCCTGGTGGGCGGATGAGAAGTCCCAATCCGACGATCTAGCGCCCGTAAGAGAGAAGTGTAAGATGCTTGTGGAATGGCTGCAAACAGCTGAGGAGGAGGATAGTGAGGAGGAGGAGGAGGAGGAGGAGGAGGAAGATGAGAGCGAAGACGAGGACGATGACGAATAGAGAGAGGACTTAATTACTTTACACCATCTAGATAAAAATGATGACAGGAAAAAAGACAGGGGGAATACTAGCTGTTCAAAATACAGGATAAAGACCATTGAACGTGCCGTGCCGTTCACGCACGTACACATCAGATACGTAGATGGATATGCACACAGGACATGCCCGCCCATGCTAATATATCGCAAGGTGCGATATCCACCCCGGTTAAACAACCCAGCCAGAAGGGGGGAGCTGAGCTACCATAATGCAGCGCAGCCAACAGTTCACAGTCCCAGTGCCCTTTCCAAGACTATCATGAGTTGTGACACAGAATCAGCCATTCCAGAGTTGTTTCCCAATGAAATGATGCCCCAATCATGCTGTTTTTAATCGTTGGTCGAGTGGCGGAAATGCCCGCATCATAACGGGATGCAATACTTGTCAATATATAAACAAAGCTCAAGGCTGACTGAAATGAGCACCAGATGAAAACGGATAGGAGATCTAGCGAAAACCATAGCCCAATCCCCAATGACAAGAGGCTCTTCCTAATAGTAATAGGAGTAGTAGTGTGTATAAACAAAGAACCTCCAGACAAACAATGAAAGATGCGATAGGAGAAAAAAAAACAATAAACAAAAACGCCGTATAGGAGAGGAATAAAAACAACAAGATAACCCCCTCACAGCCATAAATACCTCTAGAGCTCAAAGCCAAAGCGAATCTTGGAAAAAGAAAAAAAAAAAAGACCGAGGAAGCAAACAACGAACAACCTCATTCTAGCCCGCAATGATGTGGATACAATGACAATCTCTGAGACCACATATCAAAGATGGAATATCGTAAAGAAAACAACGGATCTCTAGGAGCCCTCCCCCGTCTAAATTCCGGAAACACGGAAAGGGAAAGATGGAAAAATAACATGCGCTGCATAAACAAGTCTAAACAGAGGATCACAAAAGTGCCCAACGACTTGTCTTGGTGTGGAAACCCCAGTGATTGCAGGTGCACCACACCAACCAACGTAATGCAGAGCGTGTCTAGCAACTTTGGCAATACTTGGAAAATAGAAAGCCTAGCCACCCAAGCCTGTTAGACAGCATTCTGAGTAAATGTGCTTTCAGGACCAAATATACGCTGTCTTTTTTCAGGCCTATCATCCAAGGCGCTCATGTCATGTAAGCGTGGTGTAGCCTGGTGCGATGATGGCATGGACCCATTGGTAGTGTACTGAATTCTTTGAGAGGGTACCATGACTTGAGTCGAAACATTGTTGATGTAAGCTCCATCCATTGGCCCGCTCTGCCCAGGTGACTGATGGGATATTTGACGTGGTGATTGCCAATTAGTGCCGTTGGCTGCATTCATCTGAACCTGGGCCTGAACTTGAGCCTGATGCATCTGGACAGCGTGAGCTTGGGCTTGGACTTGAGCCTGAACTTGAGCCTGGGCCTGAGCTTGAGCTTGAGCTTGAGCTTGTGTCTGGGCCTGTTGGATCATGGCACCAGGAGTGCCTATTCCGTTGGATGGTGGAGGGAGACCATTCGAGGGGCTCCCTCCAATCACTCCATTGCTATGTGGTATTACTCCTTCTGGTGAACTCTTCGATCTGAAGTCAGGGAGATGCTTGCGCAACGTGTTGAGCATGCCACTCTTTGTAAAAGGTTTGGCAAGAACATCAGACATACCATGCGAATAATAGTACTGTATGTCCTCGGCGCGGATATTCGCCGTCATGGCAATAATAGGAACGTTGGGCATGTGCTCGCGGATGCATGCTGTCGCTGATACGCCGTCCATACGAGGCATTATAATATCCATGAATATCAGATCAAATTTGAGGTTCCGTGTGTTAATTGTGGACACAGCCTGTAAGCCATCCTCTGCAGTCTCAACATTGCAGCCCAAAGTTCGGAGAAATTTGTAGCCAATTCGCGAGCAGATCTTGTCATCTTCAATCAGATATACAAGCGGCGGTCTCTTGCCCCAGTCTGGGACTTCATCGGACGCAGGCGGTGAGGCAACATCAGAATCCGAAGCAGCGACTACTGTAGTGGGGGTAATAATGGGAGCCGTGGGTGGTACCATTATATTGGGCTCTGGGTGGAATTGGTAAGGGATGTTCTTCATATGTTCGGCACTGAAAGGGTCAATTCCAGTGGTTTCCCCAACAGGATAGACTCCATACCGCGAAAGCTCCATGCTGTCTTGAATCATAGGAGCAACATTTTGGCCAGTATACATGCTAGCAAGTTGTTCGTTGGTTCCCGGCGAAAAAATGCTGTTGCGTTTCGCGTCATCAATGACGTTCATGCCTAAGCAGTCGCGGATACGCTGCAACTCGGCTTCTTCCTGAGTGCCATTAATGCTAGGTGCAGATTTACATCTGTTTTCAAGAAAGCCAACGAGCTCCATGTTTACAGTCCGTTGTAGAGCAAGGAGCTTGTGCATGTTCCCAAACTCGATATTCATATTTTTGTTAGACTCCATCAACGCATTTATATGAGCTTGCATGGCGTGTATTTGCTGTTGAGTGGCTGTGACAGCGTCTGTGACCATGGATAACTGGTTTTGCGCGGCGACCATTGTTTCTTCCGCCGGTTGTGTCTTTCGTGGGGCAGGGGCCTTGCGTCGAATATTATCAAGGTTTTCTTTGCCGTCGGCTTTGAATCCAGGGTGCTTGAATTCCCAGGTCTGAACAAGAGGTTAGTTAGTTGATTAGCTTGGAGGCAGAAAGAGTATGAGATGGGATGAAAATAAAGCACATACATTCGGCCCATAAGCTGACTGGCCGCTTTCCTCTCCACGTCTGACTTTATGAAAGTCATACTTGTTGAGTTGGCGCACAAAGCTCGAAAAGTTGCTGTGTTTGAAGTGCTTGGGAAGAACAGATTTGGTAAATATATCGCTCTGCGATCGGTTGGCTTTTGGTTAGTATAAAGCGCGTGCATTTGTGACGTTTAACGAGACAGGACTTACCTCTAACACAACAAAGGTATCGCCCTCACTCCCCCAACGTACAATACTGTGGTTTTCGGGGTCTTTTAACATGCTTCAAAATCAATTACGTTAGTTCAGGCGATTAAGTTTGTCTCAGAGGCATCAGACAGGCTGCCATGTCGAGCAATCATACTTGTATAATTTGCGAACCTACAAAAACGGGGGAGGGGGTTGTGGTTAGAAGAAAGGCACAAAAACAGGTAGGCTTGTCGCCGCAGGTTGGACGGGGAAAATAGATACGTACAAAGTCGCTAGAGTTGTTGTTCCCCCCTCCGCCTCCGGATCCTGATTCTTCCGGCATTTTGACGCAAGTAATATTGAATATTTATGCCGAGTGCGCGGGTATAGAGCAAAGATGCGATATAAAAAACGGGGGTCAAGATCAGGCGTCAAATAGAGTCCGGTTCGGTGCGGCAGGAGCAAAGTCGCAATGAGAAGGGCACGAAGACGGACGTGTTGTCTCAGCTAAACCACGGGTTAAGCAAATTAAGCTGCGCAGAAGGTTTGCTGCAGGCTGCTTCTGGGCGACTGAGAAAACAATGGGAACAGGTGCAAAAAGACGAATAGCCGACCAAAAATGGATGAAGAAATTTTGTTGTACAAAACAACGGTTAAGACGAAATGCGACTTCGAAGAATCGCGGAGGCCAAGGGAAAAAGAGAATATTACGACAAGGAGGAGAAACAGTGACAAGCTTCAGCCGATCTAGAAGGAAGCAAGATAAAACGCCAGGCTATGGCGAGTGCGAATTCCAAGAAAGGAAGATTGAAGAGTAGAGCGGCAGAAAATTGCGGGTGGCGACGATTGGAACTAAGGATCCGTCAGAATCGAGGATGGGTATCAGTATCGCAGCCCGGAGAAAGAAAGATAAGGTACGTGAAAATGAGGTTGATTGTTCGTTGGCGGAAAATAATAGGCACTCGGAGCGCAACAAACAAAGCAGAGTTTTTTTTTCTGGAAATAAGAAAGGGAAGCAGAAACAAAATACAAAGAATGGCTGAACGAATGAATAAAACGCTCCCTGATAAAGCTGTTTCGGGTTTCTTCAGTCTTTGCCGCTAAATATGAAATATGATCTTTGCCGGCGCTGCTGTCGCTGTTCGGCTCTTTTGTTATGTTTGGCCTAAGATAATGCCGGCCGAAAAGAACAAAAAAACAAAAGGCAGAAAATGGAAGGCAATGCAGCATTCATAGAAAACCTAGTGAGACGATGTTTTGGATGAAATGAAGAAGAACGGGGGAGGAAAAGGCTATGGAAAGTGGAATTTTGATGAAGAAAAGAAGGAGAAAAAAAGAGAAGAATAAAGGAAGAGGAACAAGAAGCTCAAAATACGAGATAAGCACAGTGGAAAAAAAAAAGAAAATAAAGAGGGAAGGCGCAAACAAAGATGGATTAGAAGGGCAAGCGCAAAGAGTTCAAGTTGTTGCAAGTTACGAAATATACAGGTTGGAAGTTGGAAGTTGCGATGAAGGAAGGAGCAGCAGACAGCTGCCGTAATTGGATGATTTGACGTTGCTGGCAAAGCAAGCAAGTATGGATGCATACATACAGCAGCCAAGTAGGCATGGGGGGGGGGGGGGGGGGGGG